>JAASGK010001016.1:0-13125 GCA_023334195.1 Globisporangium emineosum
GCGTTGCACGAGCCGTCCGAGACGATCCCGACGCCGTAGTCACTCATAGACGAAGCAGGTAGTCGACACGTAGCCACCTGCGTCACCCCATCCAACACAGCGGCGCCATGAACGCAGGAGCAGCACAGCACAAACACGCTCGTCACGAGAAGAGCCATGTGACCATTGGAGCTCGGCATCTTTGAAAGTCGGAGAAGAAGCGCTTGTGGTCGATTTCGGCTTGAAGTCGATTTCGGCTGGAAGTCGATTTCGGCTGGAAGTCGATTTCGGCTTGTGGTCGGGTTCTCACTTGCGTTGAAGCTCGCAAAATGAGGTCTGGGCTGAGCGTCGAGCGCGTCGCACTGGTCCCAGTCAGTCTGCGGGTGGAGGCGAGCGAAGCGTGCGTTGCGTGGTGCGGGTTAGCGTAATGAACACGCGCCGCTTGCAGTCCATCCCCAGCAACCGTCTGTGCAGGTGTTTTGCACAACAACACCCAGCAGCGCAGTGTCCACAAGTCAAGCTCAGTGAGGGCGTTCAAAGAGATGGCGGTCAGTTTCTTCACTTGCTCCGGCCGTTGCGCTTGCTGAAGCGGCACTTGTGCGTGTTTTTTTTCTCTCTCTCAAGCGTAGCGAATGCGTCGCCGCCAATCGTCCAGTCACTTGCTCATTTGCTTAAGAGGCGGCTTCGCTCGACGCGAAACCTCAACAGGCAGGCGACCTGTCAGCGTGGGCGCTCCATAGCGAAGGGTCTGGCAAGCTGGTCATCTTGTGTCCTTGGTTGCTTTTGTTGCCTTCCTCCATGCTATGCTTTGCAGTTCTGTGTCTGGTTTACCCTAAATAAGGACGCTCCACTTGAATTTAGGACTTGATCCTGGATAAACCAAGTGTGGAAGCAACAAAAAGATTTATAAACCTTTGTTAAACTAAAAATACCTCTCTATTTACAATTATTTCTTATATTTAGACAAAAATACCTTTTAAAATCATCATAT
Organism: Globisporangium emineosum; assembly: GCA_023334195.1. NCBI lineage: Eukaryota > Oomycota > Peronosporomycetes > Pythiales > Pythiaceae > Globisporangium > Globisporangium emineosum. The sequence goes on from JAASGK010001016.1 coordinate 971, forward strand.
ACAAATTTAAAATTAATACCCATTACGCTGGACTCTTGAATGCGTGCATGAATGTGAATATGCAGCAATGCCACACTCTGCCATTTCCAGTCGCACAACCGAGCGCAAATGCCGGAAGCGCAGAACGCCTCGCGCCGCATCTCGACCCTCCAGCAGCACCTCCAGCCGCGTCCGTCCTCTTCAGTATCAATTCCCGCCATGGCGTACAAGCCCCCCGTCACGTCCCACGTGCTCGACACGTCGCGCGGATGCCCCGCCGCCAGCATGAAGATCGAGCTGCAGGCGCTCGACCACGACGGCGCGTGGCACGTCGTGAGCGGTGGTCTGACCAACTCGGACGGCCGCGTGGCGTCACCCCTCGTGCCCGAAGGCACGCAGTTCCTCCCGGGCACGTACCGCATGGTGTTCTACACGCAGCAGTACTTTGAAGCGAACGGCGTGAGCGAGTACTTCTACCCGAACGTCGAGATCGCGTTCCTCGTCAAGCGCACAGACCAGCACTACCACGTGCCGCTACTCATCAACCCGTTCGGGTACTCCACGTACCGCGGCAGCTAGAAAGGGATGGCCACGCGTATGATCTAGTGTGAGTAACTTTAACTGTATGTGGATGAACAAGAGAATAAATGCAACGATAAACAAACATCTGTACTATGGTGTCTCGATTTGTACTATTGGGTCCGTTGGGTATGACTGCCACTCAATACTCATCGTCAGCGTCGTCACCATACCCGTGAGACGCTCGCATTCCGCCAAGATCGTCTGGTAAGATCGGCACGTCGTCGACCTCCGGGTCCGGGTCGTCAAAATCGCTCAGCGCTGCCTCGGGCTCGCGCATTTTCGCCCTCTGGTGCTGCTGGATCTTCGCCTTTGCTGTTACTGCTAGTTTCCCCACAGGCACTTGGCTCTGCGTCTTTGCGCTGTTCCTCTTTTCAAGTCGCTGTTGAAAAGCAGAAGACGAGGAGGTGGAGGGTTTGCTGGTTGTATTGTTAGAGGACCCAGTCTTCATGCTCCTGCTGTTGTTGTTGGATCCAGTCTCTGATCCGCTTGCCTTGGCTCTCAAGGCACTCACCGCTGTGGTCTTCAGTGTGGCGATCGCCGCTGTTGCTGCTGTTTTCTGTAAAGCTGGTGGTGGTGTTGGTCTCGCAGCTTGAGAGACGTGTGGCTTCTTCGAAGGTGCCAAAGGTTCGTTCACTGCTGATACTCGAACTGGAGAGGTCTCCTGGTTGTTTTCGACCTCCAGAAGAGCAGAAGAAGAACATGAAGCACCTGCCTGGGCAATGGAAGAGAGAGCAGGCAGACTGGGAAGCTTTGCTGGTACTTTGTTCACAGCCAACGGTTTTGTCCTTCTCGCTGGAGCAATGGAGGCTGTTACTGCGGATGGGGTGGAAGATTTCCGATCAACTGGTGCCGTTATCAGTAGCTGCGCTAAGCTGGAAGTTGTTGCGGTACTACCTTCCCTTGGAGTAACGATGCCGCTTGGGGTAGCAACGACGTCTCCGCTTTCTGGTGGTGCTCGTGGGAGAAACTGGCGGTAGTAGTCCAACTCGCTCTTTGCAGACGCCTGGTCGTTCATCACGCCCACTTTGGCGGACACAACGAGATGATTGAATTCGTCGAGCTCCGCTTTCGTTCTCGCGTCCAGTTGACTCTCTGGGAAAGATTCGTCTGGTGGATGAGAGTGCTCGCTTCCGTGATCAGTCGATGGCGAGAGCGGATGCGCTCCATGTCGAGTCGAATTGCGCGCTCGCAGTTTCAAAATGATCGCTTTCGCTTCCATTTGGTTGCTCACCTCCGCTGCAGCAATAAACGGTGAAGCTGGCACAATAGGCTTAAATGAACCTGGTCCGAGCGGAAGTGTTTGTATTCTCTCGCTGGAACTTGCACTTGAACTCGGTCGCGACGACGATATTGCTGGTAAAGCCACTAGCGCAGCAGGTGTGCGTGGTCGCAGTGGTACTAGCGCGCTCTCCGACGTCTTTTTGCTGGAGTTGAAGCTCTCGGATACTCTCTCCGACCGTCGGATCGTAGAAGCTTGTTCATTAGACGGGTTGCGGTGGTGTTTTTCAATAAACTCAAAGAGCTTGAGCGACGGTGCTTTGATTTCTAGAAGCGACTGTGGGAAGAAGAAGAACGCCTGCGTCTCAGTAGGTTGCGAATTGGACGAAGAGCTCTCTTTAACTGCCTGCAGTTGGACGACGAGTTTGCTCAGGCGGGTCTGGATCACAATTTGGTCCTGGAAGTTGTCCCACACGTAGTCGCTCTCTGTGACTTGCGGCCGAATGAACTCGACAGTGTACTCCAGTGGGCAGGTTGACTTGAGAAGAGGCATGAACGGGGATACCAGGGCCGCTGGACCACTGACTTTGAATCTCGGAGTGAATGGCACCGTGATCACCAATGGCAAGCAAACATCGTCATCGTCCGCGTTCTCGCGAGACACCAACGAGATTATTAACGTCTGCTTGGTCAGCTGTGAGGTGCATAGTACGATGTGTATAGAGCCTGAAGTGAGCAGGTGATTGTGAATATTCGATGGGAAAGCCACTAACCTCTCCATGTTGACTCCAGTTTGCAAACACCACGTGGCTCGCAGACACTTCGAGGTCGTACTCTGCGTCGCTGATCAGCACCAGCGTGGAGATTTTCACCGCCAAGCTCGTACAACTTGCTATTTCCTGTGCAGCCATTGTCGCAGGCGATGACTGCGGCTGCTTCTCGCCATCAAACGCCCCCTTCCTGGCCGTCGGAAGTCCTGAAAGGGGTTTGGAAAATCGCTCCAGAGAAACATATAATTAGCGCCCCGCCAACCAAAACACACTGAGAAATCGGATCCCCACCATTCTCATTCTTCGAAGGGAGGGTCACTTTTGGCACTTGAAACGACCCGCGTGTGCGTGAACAGCAACCAACGCGATCCTGCTGCACCCAAGGAACTTTGCGAGAACGAGGTGGATCCCTCCCAGCAGCACTCGAATGACGGCAACGGACAACCGCGGGCACTTTTCCTTCAGTTTGCGTTTGCTCTGCATCCCATGTTTCGCTACTTCAGAGCTTTTGATATTTTTGATCACCTTCATTCGTTTCACCACGGTCCTATGTGCTCACTTGCTCACTTGTTCATCTGCAAGCTCAAGTGCAACCATCCACCTGAAAGGCCTCCTTTGTTTGTGTGTGTGCTGGTGCAAAGACGGCCTCATTTCGAAAGAACCGTCCTCGCTCCGTTGCTTCTCACCTCCGAGCAAATGGATAGCGGTATGCCGTTCCCTTTCGTCGAGCTCTATGGGAACAACAATGGTCCGAGGGTCGTCCCGGGGGTGCCGATGGAGGCATGGAAGCAGGACTCAAAAGCTGCACGCTGCGGCATCTGCATCAAGAAGTTCAGCATCGTGAGGCGACGACACCACTGTCGCGCGGTAAGAAAGCTTGACGTGGCTCCAATTGTCTCATCCAAACTCACGGCAGACTGTGTTTTGTTTTTTCTCTCTCTTGGATAGTGTGGGGACATCTGTTGCAGACGATGCTTGGGCTTCTGCTTGGTCAACGTCCCTCAACTTGGTGTCGACCTCGCCTACACGTGCGCGAGATGCATCCGCCGCCACACTCGAGAGAACTCGCTGGTCCACGACTTCGCTCAGCTCGCCCAGTCCTTTGACAGTCCGTGTAGCTCTCGCGGCGGACGAAGCAAATCCGGGACGTTCCTCACGCAGTCGGCCAGTGACTACAGGATGTCGATCCCGGGATCTCCGTGCTCGCTCGCATCTGCCCTGACCCCGTGCGGATCACCTCGAGCCTGGGAGCAAGAGTACAAAGTGATCGTGAGTCAGTACCACAACCAGAAACTCCATTCCGTCTGCTCGCTGCTGGGGGACTACCTCGAGTGCAAGGGCGGCGCGATCGTGCTTGCGGATGAAGAGCACATCTGGGTGCTTGGACACAAAGGCCTGCGCACGAGCGTCTTGCACTCGGACACGTTCTTGTCGATCTGCCACCGAGCCATCAAAGGCAGAGAGCCCTTCAGCGTCTCCAAAAGACAGAGGTCCGTGGGGCAGCAGCACTATGACGTTGAGCCCCGCGACGCCTTCCACTTCTTCTCCGCAGCGCCAATCCTCCTGAACGGAAGCCATCACGCCAACCCCGTCGGATGCATCATCGCTCTCGACACGCGGCCACGAGACGACAGCTCTGCCCGGAAAGTGCAAAAGACCCTCGAGAACCTCGCGCAAATGGTCGTGAACCTGCTCGTGGAAGAGAAGACGATCCTGCGCATCTACACCTCGGGGGACTTTCGCATCTTCGCCTCCAATGGCCTGGATCTCGCGCCTTCAGACGCCACGCATTTCGAGAAATTTGGCGTCGCTCCGTCCCCGAAAGCCGCGGGGTCATCGTCCCCAAGCGCCTGCTGCTCTGCGTCGGCGCGATCGACTCGGTCGAGGAGCTTCGCTTCAGGAGACGAGTCCAGCTTCTTCACTCGGTACGCGGAAACAGCTCCTGCCCTACACGACCAATACAAGAGCCCACGAGATGTGCCTCAAGCCAAGACCAACAGGAAACACGCTGCGAGCAACCCAGAAAAGCAGGAGAAGAACAAGGTGCTCTCCGCCTCCAAGTCCGCGTCTCGACTGTGGAAGAACGAGTCAACTCTTTGTGCGGCATAGAGGGAGAAGGCTTACTTTGTTCTTCATATTTATTGTGCCTGTGCTCCTGTGTATTTTTCTTCACGGCTTCCTTCCGCAAGCGAGCGACCTTCATGACATCAAGGCGTGAGCAAAACCAACTCTGGTTTGAAAAAGTCAACGTGCACGTAAATAATATTAATAAAAGTGCATCATCACGTGTGTCAACCAACCAACCAACCTTTCTTTCCGTCCATCATCAGCCAAGGTAGCCCATGTCGCGCTTGTAGAGAGCCTTCTCTCTCGCTGTCGGTCGATCACCAAACCAGTTCCCGCTGCTCGAACGCTTCGCGAACCGCTTCTTTTTCCGTACGTCGGTAGGCTGGAAAATGGCTTCGAGGTCGCACGTGTCCACAAAATCTGGGAAAATCGCAGGGGACGGATCGGAAGCGTTGGGACCGAACTGCACTCGCAAGATTCGCTCGAGATTCTCCTTGCGAGCCCATCGAGGGATGTTCTTCTTGTTGTGTTTGTCTTCATCCTCCGAGTCATCGCCATCGCTCTCTGACTCACCATTGTCCGACATATCGTACGTGCTTGCATCAGTCGGGCGCTCTTTTGGTTTTGAAGTAGTTTCCTTCTTCGCGGGGGCACTCGCAGGAGTGGGGATAACCGCTTGAGATGAGGTCGGTGCAGGCTTCGACACTTCCAAAGGTACCACCGGCTTTATCGCTTTCGGCGCGACAGAGACATTCGCAGCCTGTGAAGAGGTTGTAGTTGGCTTTAAAACTTGTGTCGCTGCGACAGACTTGGCTTGCTGGAGAGGTGCAGTCGGTCTTGACGTTTGGGAGCTCAGCGACGATATAGAAATTCTTCGAGTAGATGAAACTGCCTGAGCCGCAAGTTTTGCTGCCCCTGCTTGTTTCTCAGCTGCCAGCATCGCCCGCTTCTTCTCCAAGCCCGCGCGCATCTCCTGCAGCTTTTGGTGACGCTTCTTCGCCAGCTCGATCTCGCGTTGCTTCTTTTCGTTCATCTTGTCCTGTTCGCGCTTCATCTTCGCATCGCGCTCGGTCTTTTCCTTCAGCCCCATGGTCTTCTTCTTCTTGTCGTCGTCGAGTTTTCGCTGCTCTTCGTACTTCTTCATTAAGGCTTCCTTGCGCTTCATTTTCTCCAAATTTTTCTTTTGCTCAAGCAAACGAGTTTTCTCAGCCAGTTTAAGGGCATTCACAACGGGAGCGCTGCGGGTTGAGCTGGAGCTGCCACTTGAGTTCTCCTTCTCCATCAGAGTCGTGAATGAATGCAGTCCGCTGACAAGGTTCGTTGGTTTCCGGGATCCATTGGCTGGAGCTTTTGCTTTTACAGCTCCAGACTTTGCTGAAACAGAGGAAACGGTAGATGAACCAGAATCCCTGCGTCTGATTAACGAGTCTCTACGGCTAGAAACCGAATCCCGTCGGCTGGAGGTAGAATCCCTTCGGCTTGAAGCAGACTCCCTTTGACGGGATGCAGATAGTCTTCGACTTGGATCAGAGAATCTGCGATTAGACGAAGAAAATGGGATCTTCACTGTCTTTGTTCGAGTCTGCGATGCTGGCTCCGACTTCAACGGAACTTCTGTGGATGCTGAGAAAATCGTCGTCTCCTGTACCAGTGACGATGTCGTGGGGCGTTCTGGAACCAACGAATTGTCTTCGGTGGTAGCAGTTTGAGATGATGGCTCCCTTGTTGTCTGCGCAACAAGTTTTGGTTCAGCCTTCATTGCTACCTTTTCTTGTAGCTCAGCATTCTTTGATGCGCCTGTCAGCTCAGCAGGAATTCCCGGTGCGTCATCGAATGATGGAGTGTGAGCAGCTTGCAACTGAGTCTTCAATCGATCCCTCTTGGCCCAGAACGCACTGCTGAGCTTCGCTTCCTCGAAACGCTTTTTCGCTGACAGCTTCGCAGCAATTCGTAGTCGCTGGGCCTCCCGCTCGATAGTTTGCTGATGTTCTCGCTGTCTTCGGTCTTCGTCTGTGTCGTTTAGCCCTCCCAGAGTCGGCTCACTACGAGCCACTTGGAGCTCATCAGTTATCATCTGACCATTCGGCGTCATAGGAGTCGAAGTGGTTGATACAGCGGATTGTGGAAGCGAAATCGATCGAGATCTGCTCAAAGCATCGTCTAAGCTTGATTGACTAGGAGACGCTCGAAGGGACTGGTCTGGTTGCGAATCCGGTACGATCGTGTCATCTTTTCTGGCAGCGAAGCTCACTTTCATGGATGATTTCTTCTCCAGTAACTCCGTTGCTGTGGGTGGCGCGGATGGTTTCTCTCTCAAATCCACCGACATGTCAGACATGTCTGTCTCACCGGTGATGGAATCGGCATTGTTGCCATTAGCTTTGTGGCTGGAGGCAATGGCAGCTGGTTCAGTAGATAAGCTCTCAGGAACGCCACGGCTTCTTTCCAGCACGTTGTCCCCCTTGGATTCTGCTTGACGTGCTGCACTGGTTGACGATATCGATTTAGAGCTTGGCTGTTTTGATTGTAGACTTGGTTCGCTAAAAGCACCAGTCATTTCAACGTCGCCATCTTCCGCCGCTGGTGAGTCATCGCCTTCGGTGGACTCGGTGTTCTCGCCATTATCGTCAACGTCAACAGACTCAGAGACGACTTCATTCCGTTGTCGCTTTCTCCCCGCGCCTCGCTGAAGAGTGCGCTTCGGTTTCTCACTTGCTTGGGGTCGGAGAAGACTCTCGTCTGCTGAAGACTTTTGGGAGAGATTCATTTCGTCAATTCCGCAATCGCTTTCTCGAACAATCTCATCCGACCTTGTGCTCTTGGACTTTGCTTGAGGTGAACTGTCCATCTCATTACCTGAGACGCTTGACGATTCTCCAGTGGCTGGAGGGATTTTCTGTCGCGAAGTCCCATCGGTTTTGTTTACTGCTGCTTTGCTAGACGGAACCTCCACTTCTTCCTCGATTTCTTCTTCGTACTCCTCGTCGACCTCCTCGAGCTCCACAACGTCGTCGTCGTCACTGTTGTCTTCTTCATTAATCGCTTCCAGAAGGCGCTCCACAAGAATCGCTTTCAAACCTGCAGCTTTCAATCCGCGCCTTTTCAGCTCTGCTCGCAGTTGAACCACTTTCATGGTCTCAGGGTCGATCTGCTTCCTCTGCTCTTTCTTGACTCGCTTTTTGGTCGCAGCACTGGAACGTTTCGGTCGCATCACTTTTCGTATCCGCGTGACGAGTTTCTTTACCTTCGTCGTCGCTACGACTTGGACTGGCTCCGCGATTTCGACCATCGTGGCTTGAGTATCTGCCTTCGCTGTCGCACTTTCTGCCTGATTTGCTGCTGGAACAGATTCCGGCACTGGCTGGCTTGCCATCGAGATCTCATCCTGTTCGTGAGTTCCTGATGCAGTGGTCGCGTCAATCTTCTGCTTCTTCGTCACGAAGACGTACTCGCTATCCACAAGTAAGCGACACAGCATTAGCCCACATTGGACACCACGTTTCCCCATCAACCTCATCATGCGCAGTCCTTTCCTACCTTGTGTACGTCGCTGGCGCAGGTCGCTTCAGCTCCAATTTAAACGCGACGTCGATCTCCTTGCAGAGAGCGATCAACTCGCCTCGCAGCCAGTCGATGTTCCTGCCATGCGTCGTCTCGAGCGTTGTAAAATTGTCGCGCGAGAGCTCCTGTAGATGCTTCTGCACGCGCACCACGGCGTCTCCCATGGTTGGCTTCGTTGCTCTGCTACTGTAGGCACTCTGTGTGCTGGTACTGGATATGCAGAAGACACACACACGTGCTCGCCCTCTTTCCGCCGTCGCGTGCTGTGTCTTGTGTGGCGAGAGACCGCGCGGCTCGTCCGTCTCACTTGCTCAGCTTGCTCTTTGGGAAGGTGTTGCCGCGCTTTCAAAAGTTTGAAAACCCCACAACATCCAATTGTGTGAGGAAGATTCCGCCTGTTTTAATGTGGTATGAATGAAGCACGCTTGGATTTCCTCTTTGAGACGAAGCAAACCACACTAAATAATACACATAAATGGCTTCACTTTATGTGTAGAACATTAATCAAGGGACAATCATTTGATTAAATAGAGTGGACCACATTGAAAAGGGTGGACAACCTGATGCGGCCTTTCCTTGTTTCCAAATGAAACAAGCAAAATGCAGGGGTCACACGCGATGACAGGGCTTTTCTTGGTTGGGGCGGCAGCGCTCGCACTCGAGGGTACTGCGGTGCTTGACGTCATTGACAGCAGTAGCAGAGTTACGACCACAAGCAGCAGTGATCACGTGATCCGCCGCGCAGTCCAGTTCACGACAGACCTCTCCGATGACGCAACGTTGAACACCAAGCTCCCGATCGCGCTTTTCTCCAAAGAGTACGCGAGCCTGCACCCCGACTGGCACCGCGGTGGTGCGTGGATGTTCCACGACGACTACCACCCGTGTGACCGCTTCGGCAACAACTGCACGCTCACGAAGGCGCCAGCCCACGACCAGAGTCGTGTCAAGATCCACGTGAACACGACGATTGTGCCGCATCTGGGGTTTGTGAACGTCACCTTCACACTTCCGATGCAGCATCACGACAGCGTAAACGCGAACGACACAATCGCGGTGTACTGTGTGGATGAGCAAGAGCACCCTGAGGTGCTTCATAGTGATCTCGACTTCTTTGATTACGTGTACGTCGGCGACAAGCGCACAGTGATGGCGTCTTCGTCGTCGTCGAGGGGCTCAATCATCTTTGGGCCGCTCATCAATCAGCGCTGCTTGTACCAGTTCCGCTTCCTCAAGTACGAAGGCGACCTCGCGTACCGACAGTGGGGAGAATCCGCTCACGTGGAGATGGAAATGGGCTTTTCCGAGCCGGTGGAGATCCACCTCGCACTAACGAATCGCTCGAGCGAAATGCGCGTGATGTGGACCAGCGGTCGCGTCGTTCAGCCTTTAGTGCACGTTGGTCTTCAGTCAAACAGCCTAACAACCCACGCTCTCGCAACGACAAGCAGCTACCGCGCTGAAGACATGTGCAATGGACTGGCGCGACGTGAAGTGGCGTCTTTCTTTCGGCATCCTGGGTACCTCCATGACGCGCTGATCACAGGGCTCGTCCCAGGTAAGCGCTACTATTACAAAGTTGGGAGCAAGTACGGTGTTTGGAGCAACGAGATCTCTTTCGTTGTCCCGCCAGCCTCGGGTATACCCACTTTTACTGCTGGTGGTGGTGATAAACCGCAGAGCTTCTTCGTGTTTGGGGATCTTGGAGAGAGCGTACTGGTTAAGTCCGACAAGGCGAAGAGCTACGCTTCTTACATTGACGGTGAGTCGGTCGCGACTCGCTCCGGCTCGGTCATGGATCTGATTACGCAGGATTTTTCGCGGGGAGAATATGAGTACCTGGCTGTGCTTCATGTCGGCGACATCTCATACGCTCGTGGTCGGACGTTCCAGTGGGACCAGTTTGGAGCCACGGTCCAGCCAGTGGCGTCGAAGATCCCGTATATGGTGGCTGTCGGTAACCACGAATACGACTACACGAGTGGCGGCGAGCGAGATGTTTCTGGCGCTGGTGCAACGAACGGCTGGCATCCGGCTGCGGGTAACTATAAGCAAGACTCGAGTGGCGAGTGCGGACTCCCGACGGCGAAGCGATTCCACATGCCGGACAACGGAAACCGAGTGTTCTGGTACAGTTTTAACATCGGACTTGCGCATCACACCGTTGTCAGCAGCGAACACAATTACACTGCTGGCTCACCGATGTTTAAGTGGATCGAGCAGGACCTGAGCTCTGTGGATCGCAAGCGGACGCCGTGGCTGTTCTTTCACCTCCATCGACCGATGTACTGTACGCAGAAGTACGAGCCGGACTACAACGTCTCACTGTTGATCCGAAGTGCTCTGGAGCCACTGTTGAGCCGTTTCCGCGTAGACGTGGTCTTCGGAGGCCACTACCACGCGTACGAGCGCACCTGTGCAGTTCTGAATGAAGTTTGTCAGTCCGATGATCGAGGATGGGCTCTCGCGCCGGTGCACATCATGGTCGGAGCTGCTGGCGCGACGCTGGATGACGCGGAGTACTGGTCAAAGCCTTGGAGCGCGAACGTGCAAGGAGAGTACGGGTATGGGCGAATGCACATCTACAATGTGTCGCATGCTCGGTTCGAGTTCCTGCGCGTGAAAGGAAAGGTGGTCTCGGATGCAGTGTGGATCATGTCGTCACATGACTGGTAACTGCGGCGCTGTGTTAGAAAAGAGAGGGGGGTGCAGCTGCATCTGAGGACTTTGCCGCCAACGAGATACGATACCAACGATTCAAAGAAGTAACTTCAGTGTCGTTGGATCCAGGTGAGTGCTTTTGAAATGTGTATTGTGCATGTTATTTGATGCAAGTATGAGGCGGCATGTTAAGCAAAACACAAGGGAAGAAATCTTGCTAACCTTGCTTCTGATGTGCCAAACTTCCTAGCGACGCCCCGTGTGCACGAAATAGATAATCGTCCCGAAGAGAACCTCCAGCGCAACGATGTACCCCACCAAGATGCCCATATCGCGATCTGGTTGCACCTCGGTGAGCCCCATTCTCGTCAAGATCGCAGGAACTGGTGCTCCAGCTGTCTCGGGCATGAACTGCTTGTGCATGAACGTCTCAAATGCGTAGGTGTGGAACGCGAGGTAGTAGCCCCAGATCCAGTAGTCTGGGATCGCGTGCTTGGGCACCATGAAGCCCTCGCAGAGCATGAACATGCCGAAGATGCTCGCGCCAACGACGAGTCCGATGATTCCGTGGGAGGTCGAAGCGCCGACCACTCGCATCATAGACTCGGCGACCAGCAGCGAGAGAAACACATTGAGCAGGTAGTAGCCGAAACACTTCAAGCCCACGAGCGACACGACGATGCAGGCCACCATCAGCGAGATCAAGAATATTCCAGGCAGTGCGGCAAGGAAGTTTGCGGTAACGTAGCTGACGACGTGGAGCGAGTTGTTCACGCGCTCGCGCAGGAACACGCCGCGCTCTTCGATGAAGAACGGGACGACCGCGACTGACATGAACACGAAGAACGCGTGAGCACCGAAGAGCAGCACTGCGATGTCGTTGTCAGTGATGTTCTTGTTTGTGTACAGGTACATCGTTCCAACCATTGTGCCGAGCGCTGCGTACATGACGAAGCGCACCCAGAAGATACCAGGGTTGCGGAGGTTGTTGAGCGAATTGCGATGGAACAAGACCAGACACTGGCGCCATGGAGAAGGTGCGCTTTTAGCATTTGCGATGGAGCGTCTTCCAGTTTGACGCTTATCATTCTTTGCGTTTGTGGCTTTGTCATTGGCGATTCGCGCACCGACAGTTGCAGCTATCGAACTCTTGTCGTATGCGGAGATCAGCGCGGGGATGTCTCCGTGGCCGTCAAAGTCGGCGTTCACGAGTCCGATGAGGTAGTCCATTGGGTTCGAGTACACGGGGCAATTGTACCCCGCTGACGCAAAGTGCGCGATCATGGCGACTCGCGGTCCGCAGTAGACGGTCTCGCC
>JAASGK010001017.1:0-13117 GCA_023334195.1 Globisporangium emineosum
CACACATACACATACACGCATAGCAAAGATAAGGGCGCATAGGAATAGGTCAATGCACAGCCACGTAGAGCGCGCGAAAGCCCATCGCGAATAGCCCAAGCCGCTCACCATCGCTGCTTCTCCTGCTGCAGCTGCCGCTTCACTCGCTTGCGCCACATGCGATCCCTATCACCAACATGCGGGATTGAAGGTCAATTTGACCGGTTTTTGCAGAGAACAACATTTCGTACTTTACGGAATCATCGGTGTTCTCATGGTACACGTCAGCTTTTAAGCCAGTGTGAGTCATTTTGGACCTGTTCGCTTGGCATAGTCGTCCCCTGCCCGTCGAACGCCATGAGTGCCGCGACCGCGCCGTCGTCGCTCAAGTATGCGAGTCTCGTGGTGCTCTGTCTGCAGAACAGTCTGCTGGCGATCCTCATGCGTCTCTCGCGCGTGGGCGACTACCCCAAGTTCAACGCGTCCACCGCCGTCTTCATGTGCGAAGTCTTCAAGCTGCTCGTGTGCGTGACTATCGTCGCCAAGGTAGAGCGCAAGCAGCTACAACCAAGGAGCTCATTGAGTTCTCGCTTAATGGCAACTCACACACGTTTTGTATCTATGTGTGTCCTGTGATGGTGGCGTGCTACAGACTGCGCCGGCCCCTCTGGCCGCAGGCGAGCAGCGCGTGCATACGAGCTCGCTGCAGATCATCTTCGACCAGCGCGAGATGCTGCGCGTGAGCATCCCGGCGCTGCTCTACGTGATCCAGAACAACCTGCAGTACGTGGCCGTGTCGAACCTCGACGCCGCGTCGTTCCAGGTGCTCTACCAGCTCAAGATCCTCACCACCGCCATCTTCTCCGTGTTCCTGCTGGGCAAGTCGATCCTGGCTCTGCAGTGGGGGGCGATCGTGATCCTCATGTTTGGCGTCGCGCTCGTGCAGCTGGACGACTCGGGTGCTTCGAGCAAAAGCGCTGGTGCTGCAGCAGACGCCGCTCAGAGCACGACGCTCGGGCTCATCGCAGTGCTCGCCGCGTGCATGTGCTCGGGCTTTGCTGGCGTGTACTTTGAGAAGATCCTGAAGAGCACGGGCTCACGAGGCACGCTCTGGGAGCGCAACATCCAGATGGGGGTCGTGAGCATCGTGCTCGCTGGCGGCGGGCTCCTGTACAACGACATGGAGCACATAACGACCAACGGCTTCTTCTACGGCTACCGCCCCGTGGTGTGGGCCGCCATCACCGTGAGCGCGATCGGCGGACTGCTCACCGCGGTCGTGGTCAAGTACGCGGACAACATCCTCAAGGCGTTCGCGACGTCCATCGCGATCGTGCTGTCGGTGATCATGTCGATCTTTTTGTTCGACAAAGTGCCGACCATGCAGTTCATCGTCGGCGCGTTCTTCGTGAACGTGTCCGTGTACATCTACGGCAACGCGCCGTTGTGGAAGCAGACCCACTCGCCGATCCTCCCGCGCACAGTCAAAGCCGACAAGAAGTAGCTGAAGCCGTGAGAGACAAATGGCAATGGTACCGGTAGGTAAAGATATGCATACTCGTCGATTCTGAGCTAATTGTGGCTGTGTTGTGGTTGTTTATAGCCTGTAAGTCGCTATTTTGAATTGTTCTTCAGCTAAGGCTCGTTCTTGACTTGATTCAGCATGAAGGTGTATCAAATATTCCTTGGGGCTTGACCAGCAGAAGAGAATTGAAGAGTGGCATTTCATCATACTTGGTAGTCACTCTCGTGCTTCGAAGTGTCGAAATGGGCAAACGGAAGATCAGCGGATGCTCTCTATCACCCTACTGGTTGCTCGTGGGCTGTTGGTTCGTCGGTCTCCTCTCACTCTGTGGTGCGGCGCTTTTCACGAGAGAAGTAGCTTTGGACGCAGCGGCCGAGTTGGTGGATCAGGAGCGCGTGGAGGAATCTCTCGCTAGGGTGGGAAGTGCTGCTGCTGTCTCCAGATGAGAACTCATGCGTTTGCAAAAACACGGACACTGACACTGTGGATGAATGTGCAGGCAGTCGAGACTGGGAACTCTAATCATGCTTCCACCTCAGAGGACCAAGCGCGAAGGGAGTATCCTGCAAACTGGAGAACTGTGCGTGGGGCTCTGTGTGTTGTCATGATCCCCATCTCCCGGTGTAGAATTTGGCTCACGCTCGCTCTCTTGCATTTGGCTTTTGCTCTCGAAACCATAGCTGCACCATCACTCGTTGATCAGAGAGATCTCGCTCAACCACAAGCCCGTGAGCTTTTCGAAAGAAAACGGAAAAGTGCAAATCCCCATGTGGCACAAGGGCGGCAGTAACAGCAGCACAAACGACCTCAACAGCTTGCTCACGGCCATCCACTTCCACGACCATCTCCCTCCCGAAATCGAGCACTCGAGCATCGCTTTCATCGCGCTTCACCACCACAACTCAAGCGCAGCAAAAGACGCAAACACTGTCACGCTGAGGTCGCAGAACGACACGTCGCGCTTGTTGTTGTTGCTGGATTTCGACCAACTCAAAACAGCGATCCGTCCACTGGTCACTGGACCATACACCATCACGCTCCAGCTCGACAACCCGTATCTCCAGGTAGGCTCACGTTCTTGTTAATGGGTTCCAAGAGCGCTGATGTTAATGATGCAACTCTGAATCTAAACTGGTCAGGAGCCATTCTTGCTGCATCTCGGCGACGTCGAGCTCATCCGCTTGCAGGCTCCCTGGCGCTCTCCTCTTGTTCTCCAGTCCTTCCGATTCGCAGATCTGTGGGACGGCAGCATTCTCGACAAGTTCCTGCAGCGCTGCGCTACCGACCCGAGCTTTCAGCCACTGCTCGCGACCAGGATGATGTGGGGGGAAGTGGTGAGTAGAACGACAGATCGAGTGGCTGCTGCTGTCGCTGTTGTATCGTCAACTGACCTCAATCATTTTGTTTCTGCGCTAGCTGGTGTCGCTATTCTCCGTGACATACTGCACCGCCGTGACGTGGCTCGGGCCGCTCGACTTCACCAACTGGCAGCTGCGCGCCTACCAGTTGTCCTGCGTCACGGGCATTTTCTTCCAGTTCATCTTCCTCGGCTGGTGCTCGAGCGTGCTCCCCACGGAGCTTGCGTTCCCACTGGCGCTCTCGGTCGCGCTCATTTATTTCTCCGCGTTCAACGCCACGAACATGCTCATCCTGCTCGAGAGAGACGACGCGTTCCCCGAGCTCGAGTTCAGCCACATCCAGCACCAGCCCGCGTCCTTGCGCGTGCTGCACGCCAAACGAGCGAGGTGGCACTAGTGAACATGCAAATAAAACAAAACAAAACAAAAAGTGAGATCACTTGAAGGCGACAGCTATGCAAAATCAACCAAGGGGCTAGCTACGATGGAAACAAAATTAATAGAAAGAGAAATGGAAACACACATCCACCTACCTACCTATCTGGGGACTGCATTTGAGTGATGATCGCCTTCTACTCTTCGTCGTCCATGGAGAACGATAGCAGCTTCTTGTTGCTCAACGCAGTCATTTCCTTGCGCTTCCGCTTCTTCTTGGGCTGCTGCCCCGCGCCAACACCCACGACTGCTTGGCTCGCTTTCTTCTTCTTCTCGGTGGCCCCATCGCCGCTCGTGGACTCTCCATCTGCGTTATTAGCAACTCCATCAGCGCCTGCCGCATTCGCGATCTTGTCCTTCTTCGCCTTGTCTTTCTCTAGAAATTCCACGATCGCAGCTTTCTGCACGTCGTCCAGCTCTTCTTCCTCTTCGCCCGTCTCGCCCTCGGGCATCGGCGGTGGCGCGAACTTGGCTTGGATCGCGGGCGGCTCATGGTACTTCTGCAGGAACTTTGGGATCACGCGCGTGAACTCTGGCCCTTTGCCGCCCTTTCCGCCGCCTTTCCCACCACCGCCGCCACCACCACTCTTGCCCTGCAGGCCGCGGAAGCTGCCGTCTTGGCGCCACAGGTCCGAGTCGCCCATTGCTTGTCACTCGCCTTTTGCTTTGACAAAATGCTGCCTGAAACAGTGCAACAACTTTTTAAATAATGTTAGCCACACCAATTTCTGTGGATAAATAGAGTGGTTTACATTGTTTGAGGAAAATTGCACGGAAGTAACGTGGTACACGCTATCTGAGAATGTGCTTGTACCTCATTTTATTTCCACCAGAACGACTCGAACGAAAGGAGCATGACGCCGTTCGGCCGCTACTTGATGCAGCACCGCTGGAAGCTGCTCTTCACGACCCAGGGCATCTTCACGAGCATCATTCTGTACAACCGCTTCAACCAGGAGCCCGCGCTGCCGCTCGCCAAGGCGTTCCCTCCAGCGCACAAAACCCACGATGACCAGGAAGACGGGGAGTTTCAACAGTGAAGCCAAGACCTGCCCGCTTTAGACCAGTGGTCTGTCGATGCGATTCTACCAAAGGTTAAATAAATAGATAGACAAAAGCACCGCAGCTGCTCCACACATTTCATGGCTCACGCTTGTCTGACCTCTTCTTTTTCTTCTTCTTGGACACTGCTCCTTGGAAAAGTGGACTGGCTGATCTCGAGAGCAGCAGACTCACGAGAGCTCCGATACTTGCCCACTGCGATTCGCTGGGTCGCTTGACTCGGAGATGGTGCGTACCGAGTTCTCCGCTTCATCTTGCTCATGCTCCTCTGAGGAGATCGCCTTGCCGCTCTGCAAGAGCTCGGCCAGAGGCGGACCCTGGTCTGGCGCTGGAGCCACTTTCATCGAGTACATGATCTTGGTTGCTAGGTCAGCGACTGCACCTGCGGCGGCAGCACTTGTTAGAGCCACGTCTCGGCCGGCACGCTCATCGGCTCTTCGTTTCAGCTCCAGGAACCGCTGTCTCGCCAAGCCCTTGCGTGCGACCGCCTGGATGCGCTTCACAGATATTATCACCATCAGACTCGGCGTGTTTGCGAGGCTCAGCCTATGCACACGATTGTTGTGCATGCGCATCGCCTTCTGTGAGCGCGCAAAGAGCCCCGTAATGCCTCTCGCGGGCTCGATCGGCTCGCCGCGCTCTTCCCCCACTCTCGCCATCACACTTTGCGCGGCTGCAATCAGGAACGCATAGAAGTTGATCTTGCCGTTCTCCACGTACAAGTTCAAACTCATCGCCCAGCGCTCGATCTCTTTGCGCTGCGCGTTCTTCGGCAGACCCAGAGGCGGAGGTACGTATCGCAGGAACCGGAGAAACGCGTGGTCCGAGATGTATCCACTTGCTGACAGATCAAAGCCCTGCCAGAGGAGAGCGACTTGTCCCAGATCTTCCTTCACAATCGTGCTCGAGTGCCGCTCAGTGGCCTCTTCAAAGCCTTCGAGAATCACTGCGACAAACAGATTCAACAGCACGTACGTCGTGATCAACATGTACGACAGAAAGTAGATGTACGTCACTTGTACGCCTGGACCGCATCCAATCGTCAGTCGATCATCGCCAACGTACGCACGCGCCGCCACCAGCATCTCGTACGTGTAGTCTTCTACACAGGAATCGCCGTACGGGTACGGTGACGTGCCTGTGATCGGCTGGACCATCAGATCGTACATCACGTCGTTCCACGCCTCTCCAGTCGTAAAGCGGAACAGCGTGAGCATCGCGGTCGCAATGTCCTTGAAGTTGGCGTGCTCGTCCAGGTTCGCGCCGAGTCGGACCCCGGCGTAAATCTGAACTCCGATGACCGCGTACACAAACATCACGAGGCACATCAGCGTGGACACGTTGATGAGCGCTGACATGTTCTCCAGGATCGTGCTCACGATATCTTGCATACTCTTCGCGCGCTTCATCAGACGGACCGCAAGTCCCATGCGCAGAGCACGCACCGTGTTTGCTACGGGCGAGATCGCGCCTTTCGTGAAGAACGGCAGCACGGTCGACGCAGTACTTCCTCCGACCACCAAGAAATCAAAGATGTTCCAGCGGTCGTAGAAGTACTTCTTGCCCATCGACATGAGCTTCACGATCGCTTCGAGAAGAAACACCGCGCAGAACAACAGGTTCCCGGTTGAGAGGACGGCCGTGACTGTGTCCGACTCCTGGAAGTGCGTCACTGCCAGCATGACCGTGTTCCCGAGGACGCAGAAGATCACGAACCCTTCAAACGTTGGGTGCTGCTGAATGTGAAAGCAGAGCCGCCGCAGCGAGTGGTGGGGCTCGATGACTGTGAACTTCAGCTTGGTTCTGCACAGGAGAGGGGAAAGCATTAATCACTACCACTCCACAAAAGTCAAGATTCATGCACGATGACTGTGGATATTTGGTTGGCTTACCGTTGGACCATGTCTTGAATCTGAGTCCACTCGCGCTGCGTTTCGTTCACAGACGCGCTGGGGTCAAGCTCTTCTCTCATTCGGTTAAAGTTATCGATGACGGCTCCGACAAACAGATTCAGCGTGAAGAAGCTCCCGATAATGATGAACGCTGCGCGCAAAATACAAGCATCAAAATGGATTGGAGTGAGCGAAAATCAGACTCACAACTCAAGACACAACAGAGAAATCTTGGTTGGGAGAGGACTCACCGATAAAGAAGACGACGTACGACCGGTTGTAGTTCTGCACTGGGTGATAATCAATTTCCGTGGCGTCCACTCCTTCGTACATGATGTCCACCCAGCCTTCTGTCGTTCCGAGCTCAAACAGGGTCATCGCCGATTTCAGCACATTGTTGTAATTGCGATTCCGCAGCAGCCACATTCCGCCTTCATCCAAGCAGTTTGCTTTTGAAAACAGCTTCTTGAACGAGAGCTTCGAGAACCCGTACGTGGCCTCCAAGCGCTGCAGCTGCTCGTCCGAGAAGCTGCTCATATCGCAATAGTATAGCCGGCCCTTGAACAAATTGACACCAATAATGCCGAAGATCAAGAAGATGAGGCTGCACACAAGAAACACGTTCATGATCTTCGGGATACTGGACAGCATCGCGTTCACAACTCGCTTCATCCCAGGTACGCGGCTGATAAAACGTAGCGGTCGCTACATAAGAAGAATCCAAGTTAGTCATGATAGTGGTGTACCAGGTGCAACAAACAAGGTTGACTTACCAGAGCTCGCAGCGTCCTGAACGATCGAAGAGATCGCAAAGTCTTGCTAGATGAAAACAGCGTTGCTCCTGAGAAGACCAAGATCGCCAAATCGAGTACGTTCCATGGATCTCGCAAATACGACTGCGGGCCATTGGCGACGAATCCGAGGTCGATCACTTTGAGTACCATCTCGACCACGAAGATGACAGTGAACACGTTGTCCATGACCCCCAAAATGATCGATTGGCTCGAGCTCGGGTCGTTCAACGGATTGTCCACTGCGAGCAAAATGCTCCCCACGAAGATGATGATCAAGATCAAGTTCTCGAAATACGGGCTTCGACTGATCTCATGACAGAATCTGCGCACAAATCCAGACTTCTTGAACAGAAACAACGGCCGATTTGACTCGTGCGCAATCACTTCGTTCGCGGGTGCATTTGTCTCCACCGACTCAGGTTGAACAACATTCACCGATTTAGAGCGGATTCCCTTCGTGACTGGAGAGGCAGAAGCGTGAGCTGGTGACACACCAAGGAATTCAGCTCTACTGCCATCATGATTCTTTTGAACCGAGAGCTTTGCTTTTGGTGAAATGGCTTGAAGGGTTGGATACCGCACTCGATTGATGTTGTTCTCGCTGCTATCGTGGTCGCTCATTTCTTGAAGTTTGCTTTTTGATGTGACGATTTGAAGGGTTGGATGCTGTCCTGGACTGCCCTTCTCCTCGTTGCTACTTTGGCTTTCTGGTTTTGGGACTCTTGCATTGGACGATATCCTTCGATGATTTGGATGTTGTGCTGGACTGGCGTTTTCCTCACTATCGTCGTGGGCTTGGATATGTGAAAGCGTTACTTGCGATGAGTACCGATTGTTTTGTCGTGGCGCTGGACTGGGAGTCTCATCACGGTCCCCATGGTCTTTGAATTCTGGCTGCTTTGTTTTTGGTGAGAAGCTACGAAGGGAAGCTTGCCGTGATAGATGACCATTTTCTTGACTCTCGATTTCTTTGTGTGGTGTTTGAGGCCGCAAGGAGCTAGCTTCTTCGCCATCGCCTAAATTGTCGAGCAACCGTCTGGAGCTGTTCATGCTGTTCACGCCTTGTAGACTGGAGCGTCTGCGAACGCGACTTCCTCTTCTTGTTGGTGTATCCTGATGGACAAACGGTGGCGGAGAGTCTACCAACTGGGAAGCGCTCGGTTTGGAGTCACTTTTTGCAAGTCCGTTCGAGATCACACCTAACGGACGAACCGCACTCAGCCTTCGCCCCATTGAGCTCTTGGCAATCGCTTCAAATATTTGTATCTTCTGCTGTCCTTTCACCAACGCCGTATCCACTTCTGTTTGCTGCTCGTCCAAGCTGAAATTTCCCAGCAAAATTGCCAAGAAGAGGTTCAGGATGATGATGTTGCCGATCACCATCACAGCCATGAAATACACCAACGCCCCCCATCCAACCGAGCGCACACCGTCGTACATCACGAAATTCCAGCTTTCTTCTGTGAGGCACTGGAACACGGTAGTAAAAGCTGAGAGTGTATCGTCGAAATTTGAGCGACTGATGGTGTACGGTCTCTCGGGTGTCCAGGGAGCGTGAGGAGGGTCCGTGAGGTTGTACACATGGGGCTGCCACTCGACTGGATCCCCATTGGCATCGAACCTGTACTTCGTTGCAAAAAACTGCATCCCAATCAACGCGAACACGTACATCAAGAGGAGCAGCAGGAGGCCAAAGTTCGCCACGTCGAGAATACTATTGCCAATCTACAATGAACACATGTAAGTTAGATAGTGACAACTGGAGAATCGTGTATACAACAAGTACTCACCGTCACTAAAATCTTCCGCAATGATTCCCACGAGCGTGCAAGCTTCATGATTCGAAAAAAGCGAAAACTCCGCAGAGCTGATAGTCCAGTGTTGTTTTTCGAGTCTGGGTTGATGGTGTTGAACATCAGCTCAATCAAGCTGATGAGCACAATGACCCCGTCGAACAAGTTGTAGTTGTCGGCACAATACTCTTTTACGCCCAAACCAACAACCTTCAGAGCCATCTCCACACTGAAAATGATCGTCAGTACGATGTTCAAATTCTCCGTAACCAGTGTTCGCTGGGTATCGACTGGATACTCGTCCAATGCTAAGCAGGCTGTGTTGAGCAGGATGCAAAGCACGATGAGACCAGTGAAATAATCGTCCTAGAAATTAAGATTCACATACATATGGGTTAACTGTAGATCAAGTGTGGGCGGGCACTCAGATTATGATGTTTACCTTCACGATGTTTTGGCACATCTGTCGCAATCTCTGAGTCGGATCTTTCTTTTTGACGATCAGTATTGTTGTGTTGATTCCATTCCGAAAACTTGCGCGGAATCCAGCCCGCAGATGGTTGTCATGTGTTCCATTTTCATGCTTCACTGCCACTTGAATCTTGGTGCTCGATTTCCTTTCTTCAAGGATCAGGTCCCAGTTTTCTGCTGTCCCATCGTTCACGGCGGTAAAGCGTTCCCAAATCACCGCGAACACGAACTGCAGAAGGAAAAATGCACCGATGATGGTGAAAACCACGAAGTAGATGGACGCGAAAGTCCAGTTGTGGGCGTCTTGAAGCTGGAATTGAGGTATCACAAAACATGAGTCATCGAGATGCATACGAATACAAGACTTCATGCAAGCACTTACATTGTACATCACCACAGTCCACCCTTCAAGCGTTATACACTGAAAGAGCGTCAGCAGTGCGAAGCCAATGTTGTCGAAGCCCGAAAATTTGTAACTCCAAAACTCAGTGGACGGCAGCAAGTCGAGGTCGACAGTTGTATTCGGGGGAAGACTGTACACTGATCCACAGTATTCTCCCTGCATGCAGTTGTACTCTCCGCCACAAAGCCTCCCCTCGCCTGCCAGGGGCCACGTTCCATTGACTGGCTCAGGAGTTTCTCGACATCGATAGTGCAGCGCTCCATTCCAAAACAAGACGCCCAATATCCCAAATACTGTGAACACGAACCCGATAATCACCATCACGTTGAACAGCGCTGGTATTGCCGAGAACAGCGCATATATGAGTATCCGCATGCCCCTCAAATTGCTCAATGTGCGCAATGGTCGGAGAACTCGCGCGGTTCTCAATGCGGATACTTTTGGCACCCCTGGCAAGTCTCCAATAAACCCGATCACGACGACGAAGAAATCGAGTTGATTCCAATAGCTCCGCAAGTACGCTCCACGCCCAAACGCAAACCCCATCGCCATAATCTTCGTCGCGCACTCTGCAAAGAAAATCCAGGAGAATACTTTCTCCGACTGCTCAACGATCAAGTTCCTCGTGTTCATGTTGTACGCTCCATCCGAGTCTGGTATCGATCCTGGATCTTCGTAATCTCGGAATGCCAGTATACAGGAATTCATCACAATGCACAGCAGAATAAATCGGTCGAACCATTTCCACTCGACGAACCACACCAGGTAGTAGCGAAGGCGATTCTTCGTGTCGAAGAGAAACAACGAGTTGTTGGCAAATCGTCGTTTGCGTCCGTGCACCTCAAAGTTGTAGGTCAGGAGCCCGAGTTCGCGGATGCCTTCCATAAACTCCATGAGCGATAGCTGACCACTTCGATTCTGGTCCAGCTTTCTGAAGATCTTCTCGATTGCTTTGTCTAGGCTTGCACATCTGCACACAAAGTACAAGGGAACGATAGTGAGTAATGGCCTCTTTCACACAGCCACTGCACATGGGACGTACCTTTTCGATTCAAGCGTCACCAGCTGGATCAGCTTGTTTTCTATCGTCGTGAGCGTCCCCGCTTCGCCGTTGTCTTTGTTCTGAACCTCGAGCAGATCGCACGTGTACTTGCAGAATTCCTGGTAATCAATTGTGCCGTCTCCATCCGAGTCGAAGGTTTGCCACAATTCCTTCAGCTTGTCGGTCTCTGTGTCGATGTCGATCCCAGCGTATTTCAGCACCGACGACACCCTTCGTCGTACCCCTTCGGTTATATGGAGAATTTGACTGGTTTCTTTGCGCAACATCGACTGATTGAAATCGCCACGTGTGGATTTCTTTGCTAGGAGTTGCTTCGTCAAGCTGGGACCCAATCGTGGAGGAATAGCGGCTGCAGGTGGCACTTCACTGTATCTCTCAGAGTCGTGCGATGCATCTGTCATCTTAAACCGCGAAGGCGACGGCGTCGTAGTTCCGGTATCTGACCTAGCATTGGAGACACCAGTTGAGACCCTTATCGACTCGACGCGGTTGCGACTCATGAGGGTTGGAAGGATGCGACGGGATGAATGCGCTTGAGTTTGCTCCAGCGAATGCACTTGTGTTTGGCTCATCGCGGGATCGGTGGCAGATGTCAGCTCGCTGCTTGCTAGGCTTTGTTCCATAGTACATAGTCGAGATCACTTGAGCATAGGCTGGGTGGACTGCTTGGTTCCGTTGAAGAGAGCAGACACGCTATCTCACCCGCGTGAGCTTCACGTCGACGTTGTCCTGCTGTGGAGGTCGCAGCGGCGTGGCGAGCTTCACGCCGATGTTATTGCCAGACGAAGCGCGGAGGAAGAGACAGAGCTTCACTTACGCTGCTACCTGGTGTCGCTCACGGACAGTCGTCGCTTCTAAAACCCGAGGCATTTAGAGACGAGTCCCTTAACGTAACTGCACGTGCGGCAATCTAACACACCAAATGGAGACAACACCAGGATTCCATTAATAAAACAGCAAAGCGGTTAACGGACCGAGGCCGCATGTTCCCATGCAGGCGCTATAAATACAGTCAATACTCACCCACTGTGCACCAGCTCACCACACGGGATGGCGAAAAGTGCAACACTCTGGTGACCGCGGCGAACACGCACCTGCCCATGCACACAGCGGAGACTGAAGGGGTCCGCATGCAAGCGCGTTGCTGGACGCAGCATCCTTTGCGCGTTATCGTCTCAGTTTGAAAAGCAATCGAAAGTGCATTTACGTTATTAAAAGACCGTCTATTAATCAAGGATTCGTTTACTCTCTATTAAAAGCGCCTCGGGTGAACGCACTTAGTTGGATCGTCTCAGTGCTGGCGGCGTTTTGGCGGGAACCGAAAAGCATTTTGTTTTGGCGCGCCACACGTGATTAACGAACGAGGGGCCCGCGAGCACACATACATCAACGATGGACATCCGTTCGTTCTTCACGAAGCAGAGCGCAACTGCCAAATCCAAGCCCAAGGCGGCACCGCCAGCAGCGGTGCCAGCTGCCAAGCCCAAAACTGCGACTCATGGTGCGATCCAAAGCATGCGGTGGTGGAGCTGTCATAATCACCTTCATACCAAAGACGATGCTTGCTCATTCACGCATTGATCGTTGCTGTGCTGTGGGCGGTTTCTAAATGTACGCTTTGCATTGTATCATGTTGATTAGAGTCGCCCATGAAGGTGAAGAAAACTGTGGTGAAAGCAGAGACGCCGAGGCGCACGACGCCGAGTCGCCGAGCCAAAAAGGACGCGGTTGTCGTGCTGGACGACAGCGACGACGACGACTTCGAGAGTGGGAGCAGTAAGAAGAAGGTGGAAGACGAGCCGTTCGTGCTCGATGACGACGAGGATGAAGAGGTGGTGGTTGTGCAGCCTGTGCAACGCAAACGACTGAGACGTGGTGGTATCGATGACGAGGGCCAAGAAGAAGAGATCAAGCCACGAACAACCTCCAGCAGCAGCAGCGTGAAGAAAGAAAGTGTGGCTGCTCCAGTGAAAAAGACTCCAACAGCAGCAGCAGCAACACCAGCGTTGGTCGCGAAATCTGCATCTGCGATCAAGGTACGCAGCCAACCAACCAACTAATTGATTGTAGCCTCGACAGTGTATAGTGGCCTTACTTATCATGTGATTGGTGTGGGTGTCTAGGAAGAGGACGTGGACATGACGCCAATTGAAGCCACGAGCTCCGGAAAGGCGCCACCACCCTGCGCGGGGTGTCTGGATGGCAAGACGTTTGCGTTCTCGGGTGAGCTGCACAACCTGTCGCGCGACGACGCGGTCCACTTGGTGAAGTCGTGCGGCGGATCGGTGTCCAACAGCGTCTCGAGAGCGACCAAGTACCTGGTGGTCGGCCTCACGCTCCCG
>JAASGK010001018.1:0-13117 GCA_023334195.1 Globisporangium emineosum
CCAGGGACGAGCGAGTCTCCCGCGTCCGACGTCTACGCATTCGGCATGTGCATCGTCGAAGCGGTCTCGGGCGAGGCGCCGTGGGGAAAAGTGTCGAGCGGGGTCGTTCGCGTGCTCGCGCGCATCGGCCGCCTGCCCAAGTGACCCGAGCGCCTGAGCAGCGAGCAGTGGCAGCTGGTCGAAGCCATATGCGCGAAAGCCCCCGCGCAGCGACCAGAGATAGCACTCGTGGCGCAACAGCTCCAGAAGATTGTGAAGAAGCTGCAGAAGGAGCAGGATGGACGGCGGAGTAGCTGATCGAACATGACACCGTAAGAGTGGTGGGTGATGAGTGGGATGTGATGGCGGAGCAATTAAGAGCGGTGGCGCTCAGTCTGAGTGGATGCATTAGAGTATTGGGACATTCTCGCCACCACCAAATCGATGTGTGTCATATTTTTTGCACCACTTGACAGAGTGAGCATTCCATTACTAAAGTATGGTACTCAAGGACCTGCTCGAACTGGCAAAAGTCTCAGAAGTCAGCATGACATGGCTACATTCTTGGCAAGCGGGAGATCGGTCCTCTGGATCTACGCTGTCGAGTCGGTCTCCCACGCAGAGCCCTCGCCTGGTTCCTCTGGATGATGGTTCCGGTCCAAGTCCACATAGTTACTATGAGCCGCCTCTTCTCCTCTCACACCAGAACCCTCAGCCCAGTCGCCGCCATCCTCGTCGTCGCCGAATGCGCTGGTGATGTCGATCCTCCCCTGACCTCTCGCTTGCGCCAGCCCCATAGCAATCAGATCGAAGAGCTCCTCAGCGCGCTGCAGGTTCTCCGTCCCGGAGCTGCTGATGAAGAGCTTGTAGAGCTCATTGCGGAGCTCCAGCAATCGAGTCGCGGCTGTCGTTGGGTCGCCACTGGGGGCCTCGTAGATCGCTTCCAGCGCTTTCTCAAACTCAGCTTCCTGGGTCCTCCACCGGAGCGCGAGTCGCAGCCACCGCTTGTCTTCATTTTGTCCGCGGATCGACTGGTTCTTGTTTGGACTATCAGTTCCTCTCGCGTTTCTCATACCTTGCGGATGGAAGTTCGAGACGCTCAGTAGTCCGTTGCGCAGCATGAGTAGCACGACTGATACAAACACGCGCGGTGGCATCCACTGCTGCAGACTTCGCTGTTTGAGCGCGTTATGGAAGATGTTGGTCAGCTCGCGCCCCGCGGGGCCAAGCGAGTACGGCAGCAGCGCGTCGACAAAGTTCGCGTCACTCAGCAATTTAGGAGGGTTAGCTCCAGGGTGGTCTACGATCCCACTAGGGTCCGTTGTCGCCATAGCTGCAGCTGTTGAGTACAACTCGCGAGCCCAGTGAGTGAACAGGTGGAAATGGTTCATCTCGGACCGGTATTTGATCAGCAAGGCGACGAAATCGTCGAAATGCACCCACTTCGTTTGCACCAAAGCATCGCCTCCTGCTTGATATAACCCAGGCACTGAGGGCTTCTGGTGGTGGCGACGCACGAGGGGGCTGCGAGCCGCGACGACATGGAATTGCTTCGAGTGGAACTGGTTGATGTTTGACGGTCGCACCATCGACCCAGGAGGAAGGTTTGCAAGCGCCTGAGGCGACGCAATTGACGGCGGTCGTCTAGTACAATGTGAGTCTTCCGAAGGATCAATACCACTTTCATAGGAATCTGCCGTGTTCCCTTGCCCCACATGCGCTTGAGGATCCACAGTGAGGTAGTAGCCGCTGAGAACTGCTTCAAACTGACTGTAGGCGCTCGACGGCTGGTAGCGCCTGTAGACGGCATTCTCGATCTCCACCAAAGCAGCGTCGGCATTTCGAATCGCGTCTTCGTCGGCGACGCGGAAGAGCGACTTTGCCACGCGCAGCGCCTGCGGAAGCTCAATGAGCTCTCGCATCGTCTGTGGATGGAAAACTGGCTGGCGACGCTCTGCTGGCGATCCAACAGGCACGATGAAGTTGATCCTTGCTCCGCCATTGTCGCCGCCTTGAGATGCAAGAAGCCGGCACGCGCAGAAAAGAAGCAGCTCGTCGTGGGACTTTTCGAGGTTCAGGAAAGCGTGAAACCGGTTCACGTCCGGGTCGATCGCTTTGAAATTGTCGAGACACGTCAAAAGGTTCGCGATCGCGCTGTCCACGAGATGCTTGAGCCCTGACTGGCAGTGGAAGTGTTCGTGGATGATCTTTGCCAAGTTGATCGATGCCAGGGACGCCATTACTGGGTCATGCGGAATGCCCAGTGACGATACACCGCCGCCATTGCTGCGACGCTGGTCGTGCCACTCGTCAATCGACATGGTGAGCGAGCAGCACGCTCGGACGAAGCACTGCAGCGACCGCCGCGGCATCTCCTTGAGCTTCCCGACGACCGTGTCGTACGCGTCGCTGATGAACTGCTTGAGCCACACAAACTTCTTCTTTATCTCGCGAGAGGACGCCAGCAATTCGCTCAGCAGCTCCGCGTTGCGCATTTGGACCGACTCGCTCTCGTTCAGTTGGATCGCATTCAGCTCTGCGCTCCAGCGCGTCTCGTCCAGGTCAAAGTTTCCGTTGTGCAGCGTCTCCCTTCGTTCGCTTGATCCAACTACTACTGGGCGTGGTGGTGACGCCATGCTACTCTGTCGGTGGCCACCACCATCAGTAGCATTTGCAACAGCAGGATGTAGCATCGCCACGCTGCCTCTGTTTGGGCCACGACTGCTACCACTACCGTTGTGACTGACGCTCTCTCTGTGTTCGCGATTGCCGCCGCCTTTTTCCTGCTCGTTCAGATCTGCAAACACGTCGAACGGCAGGAAGTGAAGGTCGAGCGACGACGTGGAGGTCGACTGCGACAAGGTGAGCTCTGCTGCTGTTGCAGAAGTTCCGGCTTCGCTCTTGATCTGTAGGTTGTCACCGTCGATAGACGCGTCCTGGTGCTCTGAAGACGACTCTTTGAGCGAGGCGATCGCAGCATGAAATAGACACACCAGCTCCTCTGCTTGCTTGATCTTGTCCTCGATCTGCCTGTTTGGGTCGCCATCGCCACCTGTGTCGCTTGCTCCAGGGCTGGCGTCGCTGGTACCTTCATGATTGCTGCTACCATCAGATATGGGGCTTGATTCACGGTCAGTAGGCTTGGAATGAGTGTTGCTGTTGTTGTTGCTGCTGCTGCTTGCTGCTTTGTCGTGGGACTGGAGCCCAGAGATTGCATTCGCCAGGTCGCTGAACTTGTTGAGGAAACTCAGCAGCGTCGCCGTTGGATCTCCTCGCGCAACAAAGAACGCGCCATCTCGACTGGTTCGTTTCGCTCTGCTGTCACCGAAAGCTCCCGAGAGATGGTCAGTAGAGATGGCGCTGCTGAGATTCCCATTTGAGCCATCGTCCAGATCCAGTGGCTGGCTACTGGAAGCTCCATCACCCGCTCTTAAAGCAGCAGCTGCAGCCGCCGCTGAGCGCTTTATCTTCTTGTTTTCCTCCTTCTTCTGCTTCAACAGGTACGAGCGAACGTTCGCCTGGAGCAACTCGATCGCTGCCGCCTCTTTGCGTCGCTTCAAGATCACCTGCACCACTGCGCGTCGGTGCAGCGCAAGCTGTCGCTGTCTGAATCCGCGATACGAGCGCTGGATGTCGAGCGCGGCGATATGTTTCTCTTCACGCAGCGCCAGACGGTGCTGCTCCTTGCGCAGGTTGTACTTGTGGTACGCGCTCTGCAGGCGCGCCGCCGCGATGTTCTCTTCGTCGATGGAGTCGCGCTTCCGGGTCGAGCGGATCACGTCGAGCTGGCGACAATTGCGTCGTCGCTGTCGACGCCACTCGCGCTCTTCTTCGTCGTCACCGCAGTCTTCGCTATTGGACTCGTCATCGCTGTCGCTATCTTCGTTGCCAGATGAGCCATCAGCAGCACCCCGTTCTTCCTTCCGGCACTCACAGCAACGCCATCTCTTTCTTCGTCTCCTTCGTGTCCTACTGTTCCTCATGCGCTGCTGCTCGCTCTCCAGCGCTTGCTCCTGGCTCGACTGCGCGCGAAGAGCCTGCTCCAAGAGCGAATCGTTCGAGCGAAGCGCCTGGTCGTGCTGCGAGACGAGGTCGCTGATCTGCGTTTGCTGCTTGTCGGCACGGGTTTGTAGATGAACCACGTGCTCGAGCATCCGACTCAGCGCCGCGTCGTAGTGCTCGCGGATCTCCAAGAGCAGCTCGCTTTGCTCTCTGCAGATGCACTTGATCTGCCGGATGAGCTCGTGGAAGCAGAGCGAGTACACGCGGAATTCTTCTCTCGTGTACCCCACGACCTGCAACAGCTTCTGGTCCGACGAAGAGCTTGGGGTATCAAGCGCAGCACGCATCTTTGCCAGCGTCTGCTTGAGGAAGAGCACTTGCTGTCGCGTCTGTGGGGAGAGCGCGGGGAACACGACGGTCTCCCAGAGACTCCTGTGTGCGAGAAAGTGCGACTGGTACTGCACCGGCGGGAACTGGGTCACGGGCAGCACGGCGTTCGTCTCAAACACAAAGAACTCGCGTGGGATCATGGAAATGTCCTCCAGTGCTGTCTTGTTGAGGAGCGGTGGCGATGCTGATGCTGATGATGGTGGTGTTGCTGGTATTGGGACTGCTGTTGGACTTTGGAACAGACTGTTGCTGCTGCTGCTGCTAGTTGAATGGTGTAACGTGGCCGTCTGCTGACGGGCAGTGAGCGGCAATGCTGCTGTGTTGGTGGCAGTGGTAGAGCTCCTTCCATCGATCCGCTTGCGCGAGAAGAAGTCGCTCTTCTTGCTCTCTGCAAGGTTGAGCGGCGGAAGCATGAGCGATATCTATCACGAAAGAGAGAGAGTTAATGGCTCACAAGTATACCTCCTGCGTGTGAGCCCCTAGATCAATGAGAAGGATAGAGACAAGCACAGCAGCGTTGAGGAGAAGGGAGGCATTCATACTATAAACAAACCTTTCTCCTTGGAGGTGCTGACTATATTTACACTCGGAACTCCAGTTGTTGTTGGCTCTGCTCGTCCGACAGCCGCTGCTGCTGCCGCTGGTTCTCAAGAACGAAGCCCCGGCGCGGCGCCTGCGAGAACTGGGAGCTGCTGAACAGCTGCGCCATCTTCTGCTGGAACCGGTGCGCGTACGGCTTGGGCGCCATGGCCGACACGCCGCGCGCCGACTTGCGCAGCACGTGCACTTTGTACACGCGCTCGGCCTGTTTGCCGAGCGTCCACTGCTGCAAAATGTCTACGAGTCCAAAGTAGAACGCGCTCGGGCCCGAGACCTGGTGCGCGCGGTAGCAGTGGTTCTGGTTGTGGGCACTGCCGCCACCGCCGCCATTGCGAGGCAGGGGGTCCGGTTGCTGCTGTTGCTGTTGCTGTCGCCGATCTTGTTTCTGCTGCACAAGCTCTTCAGGTCCTCCCAGAACTTCCTCTGCTTCTTCGCCCTCTTCCACTCCATCTGCATCCTCCAGTGACGGTTGCTCGATCAGAATGTGCACAAACTCCTTGTCAGTTGCTGCTGCGTCGACGAGCTTTCCAGCGTTGAGCATTGAGCGCTCCAGCTCCGGAGGATTCGTACTCGTCCTTGTCCCGTTGGTTTGCTCTTGTTGTTGCGTCTTGCTGCTCTGCTTCGTCGTGATCTTGAAGTGCGAGTAGTGTGTGCCGATGAGCAGACTGTAGTCCATGATGCCCATGCTCGCGAGGAAGTTGCTGTCCCGCGTGAGCTGCTTGAGCAACTTGCTTGCAGTGTCCGGCTCGATCTTCAGGCGCTTCTTCAGGTCGTTGTCGCGCAGTGTGATGTCCGGGTAGTGGTCCGAGCCGCCCATGGCGTCGCAGGGCACCACGGTCTCCAAGTCGCTGCCGCCAACACCGCTCCCAAACTTGAAAAAGCGGTTGCACTTGGAGCACCGGTACGTCTCACCGAGCACGCACGCCGGCGCGTTGCGGTCGACCCACGAGCCTTTGATGTCGTAGCGCCGGTGGATCGGCTCCGAGGTGCTCAGGATGTTGCCCATGACGACAAAGTAGAAGATCTGGCCGTACATCTTCATCGCATGGAAGCCAAAGAACCGTGGCAGCAGCGTGTTCGGGTTCCACTTGAGGTACCGCAAGTACGAGGGCAGCAGCTCGAGCAGCACCGACTTCTCCTCCGACGTCATGCTCTTCACCAGGTACTTGCGGTCGCACGTGTTGAACACGAACGCGCCGCTGCGCCCCTCGCTGATACGCTCGTTGATCGTCGAGCGGAACGCGTACATGTACTCGGCGTCGTCGATGCCGTAGAGCAGTCGGATGGACGCGAACACGCGCGGCTGGAAGTCGTAGAACTGCATCTCCTTCATCGCCACGGGCAGGAACGAGAAGCGCGGCGTCGACGTCTTGTCGCGCCCGGCCTCGACCACCTGGATGACCGAGTTGCGCTTCGTCGCGCGCACAAACGACTCGGACGAGCTCATCTTGAGCAGGTCGCGCTGCTTGGAGCGCTCCCAGTCGAGGCTGAACGTCTGGTTCGACTGGATGCGCTGGTTCATCAGGTGGAAGTGCTCCACGGATTCGATGATGCCCGACGTCGCCATGTGGATCATCTGCTTGCGCAGCGCGGTGTTGAGCTGCGGGTTGAGCAGCAGCTCCTGCTCTTCCTGCTGGCGGAGTCTCGAGTCCAGCGACGACGACGACGTCGACACGTCGCTCGATGAGAACGACCCCGAAAACTTCGACAGCGACGCTGATCGCCCGTGCTTTGACGGACGCAGACACAGCGATGACAGGTACGGCGCGTTCACGACCAGCCACACAATAATATTAACGCAGCCGCGCGCAGCGTGAAAGAACGCACTGATGTTGATGAGCAGCTTGAACGTGTTGGTTGCCAGGCGGTCCTTCGTGACCGCGAGGTTCGTGAGCGCGAACAGACAGAGGATCGCGAACGACCACGAGATGTAGATCGCGCACGTGAAGATGCCGTTCGAGAGGATGCGTCGGCGCACGTCAAACGTTTCCTCGAGCCCGCGACGCAGTCGGCGCTGCACAAAGCTGATGCAGAACACACCGAAGACCAGGTAGACGAGCACCCAGACGTGGTAGAGGATCCAGCGGTGCCAGAAGAAACCCGGCATGTCGGTGTTGTGGTGGAACCAGAAGAACCGCTGGTCCTCCTTCGCGGTGAGGCGGCAATCCTTCGGGTTGCTCGCGCACCCGTCGTCCAGACTGTCATCCAGGAACCAGAGGATGAAGCCGCATACGGTCCCGCTCAGCACCGAGTAGACCCAGTAGACACGAAAGTTGTACGCATACGACGTGAACGGGTTCGTGATCGACTGCACGAGGTCAATTGGGATCGCGAAGAACCAGAACTCCCCGCACACGAGCAGCGCCTGCGTCAGCGCCACAATCTTGAACGGCAGAGTCACGGGCTTTGACGCGTACTCGGTCGCGCAGTACTGGAAAATGTAGAGCCCCGCGAGCAGGAGGTCAACGAGGCTGCATTTGTTTACAAGCAGCAACAACGAAAATGTCAGTCAGTACGATAGCGATCCTCTAATGAGCTGCAAACACACATAGTGTAGTACGGTACCTCTTGCTGAAGATGAGCGGATTCGGGTGCGACCGCACCGTGCGGCTCTTGGCGTAACAGATGACGACCACGAGCGAGAACGCGCACGACACGAGCGCGCCGAGGAAGAGGATCTGGTCGGTGTCGAACGTCGCGGTGACCGTGTTATAGATCACCAGGCCGATCCCGCCCAAGCCCAACAGGAATAGCAGCCCAGCGACCACGATAAATAAAGGGATGCGCGGCATTTGGCTGCAGCAGCTCGATGATGCTGCTGCTGATCGGCCACTGGAGCAGCAGCCGCGACGACTTCGATCGGTGAATGAGAGCGAGGACGAGTGCTTCTGCTGCAGACGTCGCTTCATGAACTGCTGCTGCTGCGTCTGCTGGAAGTGCATTTGCGACTTCTGGAAGCGCAGCTGCTGCTGGAGCGCCGCGAAGTCTTCGTTCTGCGACCTGCTGCCGCGCGGCTCGCTCGTCAATGAAATCGAGCAGAATGTCGCACTGGATGAGTAACCAGTGACAAAGTAGACGAAGCGATCAGTACAGACATCAATAACCAGCACACACACGCAAACGCAAACAGTAACAAGAGCGCGCCACTCACTATTCTTTATCGCGGATGATGCCGTTGCTGTCTCGCGGGAGCAGGATCTTTGGAGAATGCCCACGCAACGTGCGCACCATGTTGGCAACACAGCGAAACTTTGTGGTTGTGCTCGTGGGTCCAATTCGCTACAAATATCCACCTGTAGGTAGAGTAGCGATAGCTTTGTAGATAGCGCTCGCGTGTGCAATGAGGGGTACTGCGCGCTGCGTTCTTCTCGCAGCAGAAGCGCGCGAAGGCGGCGTCCACCTTGGCTTCGCTGCTTCTTCGTTGCGGATTTTCTGTTGATTTGAGCGCTTCGACTCTCTGCCTCACAAGGAATTACCGGTAAATATTTGATAATAAAACATAGGTTATTTAAATCCATAAATATTAGGTTACTTACAATAAATTGTCGTAACCCAACCCTTTAATTTTAACCAGCCAGACTCATCTCGCATAACCGAAGTGACAAAAAAAATAGGACCAGCAAACATATCAAGAAAGTGTCCTATTTTTGTCAAAAAAAGAGTAACCCTCTTTTTCGACAAAAAATAGGACACTCTTTTCCGATACTAAAATGCGATTTTGCTACTCCTATTTTTTTTATCATTCGATACATAGAGGTAAATAATTATGTTAAAGAGGTGTTATCGCGCGCTCAGAGGGTGGTCTACTTAACAGATATCTAACACCGGTACAAACCTCCCTGCCAGACATGCCAAAAAACAGTTTCAGTTATATAAAATTCACATCGTATATATGTTATTTAACTCATGTTCCTAACGACCGAGGGCGCTCTTGAGACGACGCTGAACGGCCGTGCTGCCGATCACAGCGCCAACGATGCAACCAACGCCCACCGCAGCGCCGAGAACCACCCATTCCTGTGAGACGAAGGGCTCAAGATACGATGAAATGTCGTGCGATAATGCGCTGACTGCGGAGAACAGCGGAGTCTCTGGTGGCTGTTGCACTGGTGTTACCAGCGCTTCCGTTGCTGGCGCCGTTGGCATTGCCGCCACGTCCGACAAGTCTGTCCCATCCGTCTCCACCGAAAGCGATCGGATGAAGCGAGGACTCACAAGTGGTCCCTGCGCCACGAACTGCTCAAAGTAGCTCTTCTTGCAGAACAACCCGGGACGACTGCTTTCCAAGCGGAGCTGTTATTTCAAGAATTCACGCATTAGGTTGTTATGTTAGCATATGAAACAGCCAGACTTCAACACAACTAAAGAGCTACACGTACCCGAACAGCGAGCGCGTGCACAGCGGCGAGAATGTCCGAGACGCTGTCCTGTAATGGGTTCAAGCCCACAGATTCGAAACATTAGACATGCACCATCATTGTGGTTCAAATGCCATAACGCACCACGTAATACTTGGCGCAGCTTGGCTTCATCCCAACAGTGCACGTGAAAACATGCTCAAGGGCTGGTTCGTGCTCTGCAAACGCCTGGAGAGCTGATCAACCATACAAATAATCACGGTGAGCTTGACATCACATACCAAATCAGTTTTCTATCATTCCAAGTTGCACCTTTGATCGCCAGCTCATCTGATTCGTCGTCCCCTGCAAAGAAGGCAAAGTCCGGCACGCCAACTTTCTCCTTCATGTAGCTCAGGATCAACGTCATCACTGTGGACTTGTTCACCCCAAACTGGTGCACTTCGACGAATCCTTTCCCGCGATACACAGTGGCTTCTCCTCTCTATAGGCACACAATCCAATCATAAAAGTGTTGAGTTTAGGAACAGAGCGTTGAGGATCAAAACGAACGATCAATTGTGCATACCTTTATAACATGACGTAGCTGCTCGTAAAGCTCCAGCGACTGGATCTCGCCGTACTCTGGGTCACAGCTCCGGTAGTCGTAAATGATGGACGCCTCGTTCACGATCAGGTACGCGCCGTTCGTCCGCGACGCAAAGGACTGCATGATATGCTTCACTTCGTCTTTCCAGTCTAAGTTCAGATCTTCGTCGCTGTAGAGGCACTCCCAGTGCGAACTGCCCGCCTTCCTCAGGAAGAAGCCATTGTCAGAGACTAAATTCAGGCTGCCGATACTTGCGAACTCTGCGTCGAGCTCGGCGCGTCGGCCTGTGCTGGACACAAAGACGACGTTCTGCGGATCATTGCAGAGCGTGCGGATGTTGTCGCGCGCTTCGTCGGAAAGAGGAGTTCGCACCTGCCCGTCGATGTACCGGATCACATCCTGCCCGAACGCCGTCCTCGAATCGCCAAAGTTGTCGGACATGGTGCTATCCATCGAGCCATTCCGATGGTAGTGCGTCGCTCCATCCTCTTCCAAGATGCTTGTCGTCCAGCTCAAAGTCCCGCCATAGTCGAAAATAAAGAGTCGTCGCGAGCTCTTTGTGCACTTTTTCACCAGCTCATCTAGATCCAGCTGGACAAACCCACACTCGAACTGCATCACACGGTAGTCGAAGCCAAAGCCGACGTCTATGGTCGTGCCAGTGTCGACTGGCTGCTTCTTGCAGACAGCAGACTCGATGTCCGAGAGCAGGCGCTCCGACCATTTGCTTTTCATGCGCATCGTTAGGAACTTGTAGTTGAGCTGGAAGCGGTTGTGCTTCTCGTAGTAGTTCATCTCGGACGCCTTCACAAGCGCGTTCACAATGTTGTCGGTTTTCCACGGATTGACGAGCAAGCAACCGTTCAAAATTCGACTGTAGGACGCGAACTCTGACACAATCATTGCGCCAAACTGTCGACACGGGTCCTGAGCGTGCTCTTGGTTTCTTTTCTGCGCGACGACGTACTCGAATGGCAGTAGCGAGAGCCCAGAGCGAACGCAGGTATCAAGGAACACGTCGCTCAGTCGCCAGAGGTTCATTCTTTCCATGCAGGTGGTCTTGAGCTTCTCTTCAAAGTAGACAACCTGTTCTCCCGGAGGTGCCCAGCGACGGTTGATCTCAGCAGCAAACTTGATCACGTACTCTCTGGTCTGGTGGTAATCGTTCGGTCGAGAGTCCATCGACAAGCCGATCTGGATTAGAATCACCGATTTGCGCTTCTCTGGGTGGAGCGACAGGAATCGGTCGAACGCGCGCAGCTTTAGGGGGAGCGCGGTGAGTCCCTCGAGTCGGTCGACCGACGTGACCACGAACTTTTTTTTCTTCCCGCTGTCGTAGATGTGCTTCTCGATCGACTTTTTAAAGTCTAGCGCTTCTTTGTTGGCGTCCACGTGGTCCAAGATTGTGTGCAAGTGGCTCACGTCTGGTTCGATGTGCGAGCACGAAATGTTGATCTTCCGTCCGTTGTATTCGATCACGAGCATGCCGTTGTGGCTCGTCGTGTAGTTCAACCCGAGCAAGCGCTTGCAGCTTGTCAGGAAGTGGCGAGCGTGCTCAAAGATGAGGAAGCCGATGTGGTCTGCGCAGAGCATCGCGCGAAGGATCTCGGTTCGCACTGCGAGACACCGGAAGATTTCACTGGACGGAAACGGCACATGGAGGTAGATCGCAACGAGCGCTGTGCGGACTTTACGCAGCAGATACGACGGAAGCATCAGGAAATGGAAATCGTGGATCCAGATGAGGTTGCCATCGTGGTAGCTCTCGATAATACGCTTTGCGAATGTTCTATGGGTCGATCAACAAAGGTCAGTTAGTTGCTACACAGATACTATGAACCAATAAGTACCACACGATACCTACCTGTTGACGCTGCAGTAGTCGGACCAGCATTTATCCTGCGCCGCGGGGTTCCATGACGCCGGGTCGCGCCAGCAGTTGCTTCCAAACGAGTTTCTCCTCTCCATCTTCTTGTGGCTCGTCGGCTCACCGCCACTGCAACCCCCGTGCGCTTTGCTTTCGCTATTATCTCCTTGGCACTCGTCCAGCGTCAGTTTTGCAGAGTTGTACACGTCCACGACGTTGTGGAACACCGGCCAGAGTACACCTTTGCAAAAGCCCTGGAAGTACCTGTGCGCCACCGCGGGGTCTAGGAACACGGGCACGCAGTGGAACTTCCGCAGTTGCTTCTCGACCGCGTCTTCTTCTCTTTTCGAGATGAACACCTCCGGGCAGCCAATGAACAGCGGCGTGTACTTGCCGGCGTCGCTCACCAGGTTGCGGTAAAACATGCTCGTGGCGCTCGAGCTCCACTCGACCTGCCAGCCGTCGTCTGCAACGTTGCGCTCAAACACGAGCGGCAGCACGTTCACGACAATGAGCACTGTCGTCTCCATCGGCGCGTTCTTGCAGCGACCTGATGTGGAGGCAGCAACAGGGAGGGCAGCAGAAGCATTGCTGCTACTACCAGGGGGTTCAGGGCCAGCGGCGGGGGGTTTCGCTGTCGAGCCCATTAGGTTGTTGCGGCGCGAGAGAGGCGACGCCAGCGACGGTGCTCGCGTGCTGTGCGCCTGGCGCGCGCTGCCGACCTGCAGCGGCTGGGGCTTGCTGCGCTTCTTCATCGATGGTGGTGCTGCTGCTGCTGACGGATCTCTTCGCTCACGTGGCTGTTGGGCAAATGGAATGTTGAAGTGGCGCGAGTTGTGATGATGAACAGTTGCTCCATCCGGGATATTTATGTTGCACTAAGCAACCATTATGTTGTGTGAATGATCTTCGAACGTTGATGCAACGCAACAGTGTTTTCATTGCTGCGACATTTTAGAGTCTCCGTTCTATTCTTGGGCTCACTTTTTGACAATGTGAGCAGCTCCAGTTAAGACACACGCCTCTCGGTTCATGGCGCCGCGCAATATAAATCCCATCGATCGATCCACCACTTGTGTGCGCACGCGTGACGAGGGTGTTGTTTTGTTGCTTTTTTCATTCTTGTTCTCTTCTTCGCTCTTCTCTCTCTCATTGAGAGGCGTCCAGCTCAAATTCATGATTCGACGCGCTTTAATGATAATGATAATGAGGTGTATTGAGGAACGCTTAAACGACCAGCAATATCCATCCCAAGCACTACCCCCCGGAGGCGATGTCATGCTGGGTCGGGTCTATCTACGATGTCGTCACACGACACCCCGAGCGGCAGCC
>JAASGK010001019.1:0-13105 GCA_023334195.1 Globisporangium emineosum
GATTTGACAAAAATGGACGGTACATCTGTTCTTTGATTGGTCCTTCGCTCCATATATCCAAACAGCATTTTCTGAATCGCGAAGGAAGCAACCGAGCACAAAAAAATTGGGGTGCGGACAAACTTTTGCGCACCACTGTACGTATCAGAAAAGACACTGTCACTATTCAAGTGCCACTATCCACAAATCCCACGACTTTCCATTTCCATTGCTGCATTTCTATTCGTCTCGACACTTCGCTGTGATTTATATGGAGATTTGTATGGGATCGGCAGAACACCTCTCCCTTGCATCATGGCCGCATGTCCATGCGTATACTGCTTCTGTCCAATGTCCTCCCCAGAGCACTAGAAGCCCCATACATGACAAAAACCTCACTCAGCACCTTCCAGCTTGACAGCCAGACAGCCCCAAGCGCTCATTCTCCAACCTACTTTCCAGTAACCAAGAGGTCCAGTCAAGCCCCCCAAGCCCAATCAACCTCATCAACCTATCCAACAACCATGGTCGTCTCCTCCGCCAAAGTGACCCGCTCCGGCATCAACGTGTTCAAGCTGTGGCTGACCGACAAGGGCATGTTCCCAATCGTGCTCATCCCCGACAGCGCCGCCGTGCCTGCGACCACCGTGGGGCTGCGCACCATGTCCTTCAACCTGGGCGTGTACTTTGACAAGGAGCGCCGCGAGTGCGTGATCCACCACGAGGAGGACCCAGGCGCCGCCTGGCGTCAGTTCCGCTTCCGCATGGCCAACATCAAGCGCAACCCGATCAACCAGTCGCGCCAGTTCGACGCGCTCTTCGAGAAGCCAGAGAACCAGCCCGTCAAGAGATGAATGACTGGCCGTGCGTGCGAGTGCGATGGAGAAGAAGCAGAAACCGAGACGTCGCTGGCTGTGCGGACGCGCCACTACTGCAAGGACCACGTGGTCGCGGCGTGGCACCGCCAGATCGACCATTTGTCATGGCTCTCGTTGTTGCTCTTTCTCTATCGCCTTCTCCAACTGTGCGTCCGCTTCTATTGCGCCGCTATGGCTCGTACTGTTGCTACCAATAGCAGCATGTGTGATTATTATTGACAAACAATTCATTTTTTATCCGCTGACGTTCAAACGAGGATGTTGACGCCTTGAGCCACCACATCTTTGGTGGTCTTTAGGTGCGCTGGTTGCTTCAAGTTTCAGTTCTCAAATAGCGAACTTACTGGGAAGTACGAAAGGACATGTTCGCCCTGCGAAAGGTTGCCATTTTCAAACAGCAGCCATTTAAGGCACGATGAGCGACTCGGACTGGTCCTCGCCTTCCTACGGTGATGACGACGATGATGCAGTCGGGGACGGAGGAGGAGAAGCGCTCGAGCGCGGCGATGAGCCCGAGAACGTCGCCCTCATTGACGCAGCTGCTCACAGCTCTTCCCCACAGCAGCAGCGGAAGCAGCTCAAAGAGCGCCACGATGGTGATCCGTTCTCCCCACATCTGCGGCAGCGGAGAGCTCGGCGCGTGATCCACTCCACGCCCGCTGCGACCAATGAAGCGGTCGTCGCGTACTCAGAGGCGCTGCGCGTGACCGCGAGAGCACCTCCACCGGTACAGCCAGCAGGGTCCAGTTCCTCTTACCGGAAGATACGCGAAAGCACCATCGCGAGTCCAAGAAGCACATGGAGATCGCGGAGAACACACAACAGCTGCTGCTCAAGGCGCATGAGCTAGACGCTGTCGCTGAGGGCATGCCGCTCTGGGTGCATGTGTGCGTGATCCCACCCAGGTGGCGGCAGCAGATCATGGCGCACCTGATGGCGATCCACGAGCAGATGAAATTCTGCAAGGCGCATTTGCTGCGCGCGTGAAACTTGCTGCTGCCACCGTTTGACAGAGTCAACTTTGCAGAATACGAGACGCGCTTCAAGCTCTTTGAGAGGGCGATCCCGCTGCTGGAGGCTGCTGGCGACTAGGTGTTTGCGTATGGCGCACGGTGCCGTCCCAGCCAGACAAACTCAAAATCTCGCTGTCGACCGGTTGGTTGTACCACGACATCAAGACCAAGCACGCCGCGCCAGGAACAGGAGGAGCGGGCATTGCGCTGATTAAATCCCAGCTCGCGGTGGAGTTTGGCAGGAGCATCAGCGTCCTCGATGAGCCGATTGAGTTTGAGCCACGCCCTCGTGCTGAAGAAAACGGTGGTGACGGTGAAGAGCGCAACTCAGGAGTTTTGATCATTGGGGAGTTCGAGTGGCAAGGCCAGAAGCACCCGATTCAGGCAATCGAGTGATGTATACATTAATACCTCCAGGATGATTTGTCCATGTTGATGTCTTGGTTGTCCACAAGCGATTTCTGTGCTGCTGGGATCACTTCAGAAACTTGCAGTTGACCAGAGCCAAAGCGAGGACTTGTCAGCCACGTTTTCAACGTTTGAGATGTCAGTCGGGCACAGTGATTTCTGTATTATGAATTGCTGAGATCGCTTCAGAAGCGCTCATCGTGACCAAACCAAGTGAAAAACTCACATCAGTTAGTGCTCCTGTGACCAGGAAAGAACTGACATGAAAAAACTGTACTGGATACCAAACTTTGAACAACGAAAAATGAAAATGAACAAACGAGCTAACGCGAACCGTAACTTGATTGGAAGTCAAGCTCTGGTAACTCGTCGTTATCGCACTTTCTCTTAGGAGCTCGAAGAGGTGGGCGGTGGTTGTGGGCATCTCGCCACAGCGCTCGGAATTTACGGAAGTAAGGCACAGAGAGTGCATCACCGCGAGCAATCACCATGTTTTCATCGTTTTTCGTTGATGCGGCAAGCGACCAGTTAAACGAGCCTATACAATACAAACGGTACACAGATCACATAAGCAAACACAGCAAGCGAGCACAAGGTCGTCAACGCCTTGGACATATACCAATCACGACGATACTGCGATCGATAATCAGGAACTGCCAAATCGGGGGAAAAAGTAAAATTCAGCCTCGTAAATCAAAATATCACAAAATGCTCCATACCTTGTTATGCATGCACAGCACATCGAGGACTTTCACTTTCGCATTCTGCACACAAAAAGATGAGGCCGACGGCAGAGCCAAACTTACTTTCTCTTTCAGTTGCTTGATTTGCAACGATCTATTAATGGACCAGGTTTGATCCACAATAATTTTCACCTTCACCCTTCGCTTCAGAGCAGCAGAAAGCTAACAAAATAACACAGAAAAACAGAAGAGAAATCAGTTTGTGATCAAACTCTGAAGCAAAATGAAGATTCGTACCGTTTTCCACGTGATGAGATACATACAGATCTCAATGCGATCCTTCGCCCCATCGATGTAGTCCAGGAAGATGGCTAGCGAGGAGTCGCCGTGTGCGAGTCCGCACGTGGTGTCCTCACGCTCGCCATCGGCGCGGAAGCTCTCACACGGCAGGGCTTGATCAGGAAAAACAGCACGTGGAGAATCTCGGCGAAGTTCTTTCCCATCAGGACTTGAAGAGCCTCACGTACTTCTCGAGTATCTTGCGCTCCTTCGCCGTATACTTGAAAACGCGCGCGATGTCACACGGGCGCGCGTGAGTGCTGGCGATCGCTTCTGTAAGCGCCCACGTAGCGTAGTTGACTGGTCTTGGCATCTTGAAGAATGTCATGCGGCCTCGAAGATGCCTGCACACGCTTGGTGCACTCGCACGAAGGCGCCAGATTTAACAACTTCAACATTCGAAAGTCAATTTCCATACAAAAGCAAGAACAAACAAAGAAATGTCAAGATTAGAATTTGAATTGTGCTTGAATTTTGGCTTAAAATAATAATTTAGGACATTAGAAGGGGGTGTCACCTCTATAGAATTCCAACTCTATTCCCACGAACAACTTTAAAAGAAAATCGGTGGAACTCTAAGCCCCCACAAGGGTAAGGGTAAGCAACGTAGCGTTCCAAATATCAAAGGCATTTTTGGGGCTTCACAAGGCATTGGGCTTGCACAAACGCAACCTTGGAACGTTTCATTTTGGTCATATTTAATAATAGGAGGTCGATTGATTATCAAAATTTACGAGTTTTTAGATAGGAAAATATTAGTAATTCAAGGGAATTTTCGTTTTAGGACAAATGCAGGACACCCTGAACCTCACTGGCCAAAAAGCAATTCACAATGCTCCTGCGCCACGCATGGGGTATCCGGTGGCGCGCAGGCGTCCCGAGCGACGCGCACGCGCGCCGCGTGCAACGAGCGCTGTCGACAGCAGCCGATGCGGCTGTTGCACCAGCACCAGCTGCACCACATGACAACCACCAGAAGAAGCTCGCGCCGGCGGAGCTGGGGCCGTACATGAACGACAACCTGGAGCGCTTCACGCCCGACATTGTGCGCAACTTCAGCATCGTCGCGCACATCGACCACGGCAAGTCGGTGAGTATTAGTTTAGCTCGGTCTTGTACTCACAATGGCCGCTTTGGAAGGTGTATGTGTGTGTGTATGAGGCTGACACGTTTGTGGTGCTATTGCTATGCAGACGCTCGCGGATCGCCTGCTGGAGATCAGCGGCAACATCACCAAGCGCGACCGCGACAATGCGCAGCACATGGACAACCTCAAGGTGCGAGCGCTACAATAACGTATTGGTTCGCATAGTATAGGTCATAGACCTAAACACACACACACATACATACACACTTGTTATCACAGGTGGAGCGCGAGCGCGGCATCACAGTGAAGGCGCAGACGGCGTCGATGGTGCACTTTGACCGTGAGAACAACAAGACGTACCTGCTCAACCTCGTCGACACGCCCGGCCACGTGGACTTTAGCTACGAAGTGAACCGCTCGCTCTCGGCGTGCGAGGGCGTACTGCTGCTCGTCGACTGCTCGCAGGGCATCCAGGCGCAGACGCTCGCGACCTACTACGCCGCCAAGGAGCGCGGGCTCCAGGTCGTGCCGGTGCTCACGAAGATCGACATGCCGCACGCGCAGCCTGAGGACTCGATCTTGAGTCTGTCGAGTCTGCTGGACGTGGACCCGGACACGGTGCTGCTGACATCGGCGAAGAGCGGCATCGGCATCTTGGATGTGCTTCCTGCAGTCATCGACCGGCTGCCAGCCCCCAAGTGCGACCCGAAGGCGCCGCTCAAGTGCCTGCTCGTGGACTCGTACTACGACGACTACCGCGGCATCGTGTGCCTCGTCAAGGTCGTGGACGGATCGATCTTCCCCGGCGACAAGATCGTGAGCTCGCACCAGAAAGCCAAGTACGAAGTGCAGGAGACTGGCGTGCTGCTGCCGCACCGCTTCAAGACGAGCGGGCTCCACGGCGGCCAGGTCGGCTATATCATCGCCGGCATGAAGACCACTACCGAGGCCAAGGTCGGCGACACGTTCTTCCGCGAGAATGTGCCGGTGGAGCCTCTCCCGGGCTTCCAGGAAGCCAAGAGCATGGTGTTTGCGAGCATGTACCCGACCGACGACTGCAGCTTTGAAGACCTGCGCGTCGCGATCGAGAAGCTCACGCTGAACGACGCGAGTGTGACGGCGCAGATCGAGACCAGTGGCGCGCTCGGCATGGGCTTCCGCTGCGGTTTCCTGGGGCTGCTGCACATGGAGGTGTTCCACCAGCGGCTCTCGGACGAGCAGAACATGCAGGTGCTCGTGACCGCGCCGATGGTGCCGTACACAGTGATCGACCCCAAGGGCGAGACCCACCACGTGGAGACACCCGGCAGCTTCCCTGAGACGACCAAGTACTACCAAATTCTCGAGCCGATGGTCGAGGCATCAATCATCACGCCGACCGAGTTCCTGGGTCCGATCCTGAGTCTCGCCAAGGACAAACGCGGCATCCAGACCAACCTTGTGTATATGGAAGACGGACGCGTGATCCTGACCATCAACGTGCCGTGGCAGGAGGTCGTGACCAACTTCTACAACGAGCTCAAGACGATCTCGTCCGGATACGGTTAGTGCTTTCTCATTCTCTATCTGCCTATATTTCCTCATCCATCGCTGTACCTAACTGACTGCTTGCCAACCAACCGATTATTTGGCGAACAGCTACGCTCAACTACCGTGAGACGGAGCCGCAAAAGTCCGACATCGTGAAGGTCGACATCCTCATCAACGGCAAAGTGCTGGACGCGCTCTCGTTCGTGTGCCACCGTAGCAAGGTAAACGATGCGCCTTGATAGCCTAAGCTCGTCGCATTACTACCCCACTGACCCCAATTACCTATTGTTGGACTACGCAGGCGACAATCGACGGGCGCGCGCTGTGCCAGAAGCTCAAAAAGGTGATCGACCGCCAGCAGTACGAGATCTCGATCCAGGCGTGTCTCGGCGGCAAGATCTTCGCCAAGGAGCGCATCGCGCCGTACCGCAAGGACGTCCTCATCAAGTCGGGCAAGACCGTGGGCGGCGGCGACGCCACGCGCAAGAAGAAGCTGCTCGCCAAGCAGAAGGAAGGCAAGAAGCGCATGAAGACCGTATCGAACGTCGCGCTCTCGCAGGACGCGTTCTGGTCCGTGCTTTCCAAGTAGAGAGGCAGCGACCGACTGCAGGGATAGATTTTGTATAGAGG
The DNA here is from genome assembly GCA_023334195.1 of Globisporangium emineosum. NCBI lineage: Eukaryota > Oomycota > Peronosporomycetes > Pythiales > Pythiaceae > Globisporangium > Globisporangium emineosum. The sequence goes on from JAASGK010001019.1 coordinate 6,548, forward strand.
CAGAGTATCAAATCAACAGCCCCGCTTGGGCCAACACACCATGACACCTGTTTGTTCATTGCTGTATGCACATGAATGTATGTATGTACACTGTACCTGGAGCCACAAAGGCGTCCTCTAAAACTTGGCCTTGGCAAAGTCCTCCTTCATGAACGCGAGCGCCTTGCCCACGTCGTCCACAACCTGGTACGCCGGGTGGTTCTCGTGGTTCTGTGGTCCCGCGTGCATGCCTGTGAGCGTGAGCAGCGACTTCCAGCGCCCGCCGGCCTCGTTTGCGCCCTTGATGTCGGTCGCCGGGTTGTCGCCGACCATGTAGATGCGCTTCACGTCGGCGTGCTGTGCGTCGATGAGCTGCTCGGCGTAATTGAACGACGTCTTCTCGGGCTTGCCGAATAGCGTCTGGTCCAGGTGGTGGCCCGTCGTGCGGTGGTAGAGGTCCTCCATCACGGCTCGGAACGCGCCGGCGCCGTAGCGCGGCAGGTGGAACTCGCCCACGTATTGGAAGTCCGAGCACGCTGAGTAGAGCGGCACGTGCTGCTTGCCGCCGTCCTGGCCGAGACGCCCCTCTTGCGAGCACAGCACGTCCATAACGATCTGCAGCTCACGGCCCCAGTAGATCGGGTCGATGAGCACGAAGATCGCGCCGAACTGCTGCTTCTCGAAGCGGCCGCCGTGCGGCACGTCGCCCGAGACCTTGATGTCCGGGTACATGGTCGGGTAGTGCGAGTGCAGCTGACCGACTGTCACGACGTTCTTGAAGCCGTAGTTGGACATCACCTCGCTCAGCTCGTCGCAGTCCTTGCCGACCGCGAGCACCAGGTCGTCGCGGTGCTTGTCTACGAGCGTGCGCATGGGCGTGTGGCTCATGCACAGGTACTCGGCGTCCACGTCCACACCGAGGATCTGCGAGATCTGCTGCGCCTTCTTCTGCTCCGGGTACCCGCCGCCGTTGGTCATGATCGCGAACGGGATGTCGTTCGCGCGCAGGTCCTGCAGCACCTCTCTGGCGCCGGGGATCGGCGTCTTACCGCGCAGTAGCACGCCGTCCACGTCGAAAACCACACCGAAGGTCGATGCCGCGCGGGTCTGCTGCGATGATGAGGCTGCGGACGAGGAGAGCGCTTTGCTGGCGGCGGCAGCGGTGCGGCGCGCAGCAGGAGCCGTGGAGAGGGAGAGCACGCGGCGCGAGAGCATCATGGAGCTCTCTCTTCTTCTCGCGATTTCTCTTTGATGAGTGTGAATGTGAAAGATGCATCCAAGATGTAAAACATGTTGCACGAAGGTGAAAAACCTCGATCATCAAGGATTGTGAGATAATGCAACATTCAAGCAACACTAACTTGCTGGATAATTGGGTGTTTGCGTTTGTGCAATCATAATTCTATAAAATAACGATTATAGACATGACACAATAATAGAATATGCTATACTCAGTTTTAAAATCATAAATAACAATTCTAGTCACTTCAACCTCCCCACAAACGATAAATTGCAGAAACAGTCGTGGCAATCCAAACATCAAATGCGACGAACCAGTTCGCTCTGCGAATGCGCAAACACGCAAGTGGGAGCCACGTCTCCAAAAGAAAAAGAGACCAGCGGAACCGCGCAAACTCACTCGCCCAACAAACAAGCAACAACGGTTACACTTGTTGTGCTTGCTTGTTGGCTTGAACTCCTCCCATTCTCCAACTTGCGTCGTCAAGAGCTCATCCATCTTGAGAGTCCAGCAGCCAGGAATCCCCCCACCACCACACACACACAGCCCATAGCAATGGAGAAGACTCCCGCCAGCACCCCCGCCGCCGCGCAGCCGTCGACGCGCGAGACGCTCGGCCGCCGCCCACTCACGCTCCCAGAGAAGATCCTGACGAACTGGGCCGTGGGGCTCGCAAAGCCCGAGGTAGAGCCCGGCCAGATGCTCTGCGTGAAGGCGCAGTGGACGCTCGCGTGCGAGATCACGTGGAAGTCGATGGACAAGACGTACCAGGATATGGGCCGCCCGCGCATCTGGCGCAACGACCGCTTCTGGCTCGCGGTGGACCACACTGTGGACCCGCGCGTGAACCACCTGCCGACGCAGCAGATGATGATCAAGGCGTCGACGGACTTCGCCAAGGAGGCCAACCTCACCAACTTCCAGCCGCCCAACACCACGATCTTGCACACCGAGTTCTACCGCCAGCGCGCACAGCCAGGCCAGATCGTCGTCGGCGCGGATTCGCACAGTTGCTCGACCGGCGGCCTCGGCGCGTTTGCGATCGGTCTCGGCGCGGCGGATGTCGTCATGCCGCTCGTGACGGGCGAGACGTGGATTAAGGTCCCGGAGACCGTGCTCATCGAGTTTGTGGGCACCCCGCCAGTGGGCATGGGCGGCAAGGACGTAATGCTCTACACGCTCGGCGTGCTCAAGTGCAACACGGTGGCAATCGGCCGCTGCGTTGAGTGGGGCGGCAACATCTCGGCGCTCTCGTGCGACGCGCGCTTTGCGATCGCGAACATGACGGCCGAGTTCGGTGGTATTGCTGGTGTGTTCCCAGCCGACGAGCGTACGGCGGCGTACATTGGCGCGCGTGACGCGCACAAGGACGACGCGATCTACTTCCGCGCGGACCACGACGCCGAGTACGCGGAGAAGTACCAGATCAACTTGGACAACCTTGAGCCACAGGTGGCGCTCTACCCGTCGCCGGACAACGTCAAGCCCGTGAAGGAGGTCGCGGGCATGAAGCTCGACGGCTGCTTCATTGGCGCGTGCACGACTGCGGAAGAGGACTTGGTGCTCGGTGCGCTCGTCCTTGAGGCGTGCATGAAGGCCGGCATGACACCAGTCGCGCACGGCAAGCGTCGCGTGACCCCGGGCAGTCAGATCATCATCAACAAGCTCCGCGAGCACGGTCTGATCGAGATCTACGAGAAGGCGGGCTTCACGGTCGGCGCGCCGGGCTGCAGCTTCTGCTTGGGCATCGCCGCCGATGTCGCCGGCGAGAACGAGGTGTGGCTCAGTTCGCAGAACCGCAACTACCGCAACCGCATGGGCAAGGGCTCGATCGCGAACCTGGCGTCGGCGATCACAGTCGCGGCGTCGAGCTTCAGCATGGAGGTGACGGACCCGACGCCGTTCCTCAAGCTGATCGACGAGGCCAAGTTCTTCAAGCTGGTGCCGCGCGGCGCGGCGGCGACGTTCGAAGTGAGCGAGCCGGTGCCGGAGCTGGCGGCGGCCTCGGAAGAGGACAAGGAAGGTGCGTCCGAGGCGCTCGCGACGTTCGCGTCCCAGATCAAGGGCCGCGCGCAGGTGTTTGGCGACAACATTGACACGGACGCCATCCTCCCGGGTGAGTACCTGACGGAGAACGACATGGAGAAGCTGGGCAAGGTCGCGTTCCTGCACACGAACCCGGACTTCCGAGACAAGGTGACGCAGGGCCAGAGCATCGTGGTCGCGGGCCACGGCTTCGGCTGCGGCTCGTCGCGTGAGCAGGCCGTGACCGCGATGAAGGGTGCGGGCGTGCAGGCGATCATCGCGCGCTCGTTCGGGTACATTTTCTCGCGCAACTACCAGAACTTCAGTCTGATGGGTATCCAGCTCAACGACGACCGCTTCTACGAGCTGGCGACCGAGAACGCCGAGATCACGCTCAACATGACGGGGCGCACGATCGAGGTGGACGGGGAGACGTTCCGCTTCAACATGTCGCTCTTCGAGGAGCGCCTGCTGGCGGGTGGCGGCATCATGCCGCTCTACAAGAAGTTCGGCAACCGCCTCTTCCGCGTGGCCGTGCAGGAGCCGAACGACGCGTCCAAGTCGAGCTGCGGTAGCGGCGGCGCCAGCAGCGACTCGGGCTGCGCGCCCAAGGCCACGGCGGTCGCGGGCGGCGGCGCCACGGGCGACCTGTCCTGGTGAGCAAGATCACCATTAGTAGCGATGCATAGATTTGTTATATAAACGCAGCAGGCAGAAAGAGACCAAACTTTTTAAAAAACTCAATGAAAATGCGTGCAGTTGATTTGATAGGACTTTATTTTTGACCTGGTTATCTTTAGATCACGTGCATATCACCCAGGGATTTCTTAGTGGAGCGTCTTATGCCGGGCGACACGTTCCACAGTGGAGGCTGCCCACTGCATTGCCTGGGCAGGCCATCGACTATATGTAAGGCTCGCCGAGTCAATCAGTCAGACAGACAGACAGGGCGTGACCTAGTTGGTGAGAATGGCTTCAGGCGGCGGCGTCAAAATCCCGCCCGACTGGCTGCGTGAGGTGCGTGCGTGGCGTTCGTCCTCGTCTCATCTTCATATGATGGCTTCATGCGTCAGGATGGTCCCACTCTGATCATCAGCAGCCATTCCATGATTCCAGCGCTTTCGTTCCTTATGAATGGGTCTGTCTCACACGTGTCAATGCGCTCCCTTCCTCCCCACTCACACGCAGCCGCACTTCCTCAAGCGCTCAGACCTGCTCGCGGCGCGCAAGCTCGAGGCGCGTCAGCTCGCGCTGGAGCTCTCCAGCCACGCACACAATGACGCCATCAGCAGCAAGACGCGGCAGTTCGCGCGCTCCGAGACGATCTTCCGCGACTCGTTCCGCAAAAGCGGCGCGTTCGACTTCTCCGACCAGCCGCGCGTGGACGCCTCGCAGTTCCACGCGCGCGCGACGTGCAGCGGCCTCGGGACGCGCTCGGCGGTGCTGGACGCGCGCTACCAGAAGAAGCACAGCGAGAGCCTCAAGTTCGAGCCCCAGGAGATCGAGCGCCTCAAGGACATCCCCAAGGCCGACAAGCTCAAACGTTGGTGGATGCAGCGTGACGGGTACGTGGAAGACCCGTCCTCTCTGATCGCCAACTCGCTGCGACTGGAGCTCGTGCGCCACGGACTCGAGCTCGGACCGATGGACCTGGCCAAAGTGTGCAGCCCGGCGTCCGTGGATGAGCGCCGCCAGGTCAAGAACCAGAAGGCGCAGCTCGTGGACAAGATGCAGGGCATCACGCACTCGATCCCGGCCGCGTACCTCAAGGACGGCCGCACCGAGACCGCGACCATCACGCGCGCGTCGGACCTGTACGCGCAAGAGCGGGTAATTACTTTGTGGACTGCTCTGGGTTGCTTGGACCTGCTCAAGCTTGAATGTGACTCGTTTGCGTGTGCTTCTCTATGTTCACAGCGGGTTGAAGGTGCTGCTGCTGCTGGTGGCTCTGGGGGTTCTGCAGTAGCTCGGTCCGGCGGCCCTTTACCCTCGGTGTTCCCGCTCGTGTCGCTCACCAAAGTGCCAGGCGCCAAGCGGAGTCGCAGTCGCCCCAAGAGCCTCGGCATCGAGGACCTCTTCCTCGAGAGCACGAGCCAGCGCGCGCTGCTGGACCAGCTCAAGACCTGTCCGCCGCCGAATCTCAGCAGCAGCAGCAGCTTTGCGCGCTCGCGAGCGACGAACGCGAGCGCCTTTGCTCTCAACAGCGATCAGCAGCAGTATCAACAGCATGTGCAGTCTGAGGACCAGCAGCAATCGCCCAACCAGTCGACTGGGAAAGACGGACTCCACGGCACGATCCGCTGCGGCGGGTTCTCCAGATGATGAGGATGATACTAGTAGTAGTGAGGGTGATAAAGAGAGAGAGCGCAGCACTGTAAGGTTAGGAAGGAACCTGTCATATGTATCGGAATAGACACACACACACATCGGAGCTAAACTAAAAAGCCATAGCGAACAACAAGCAAAACAACAACAACAACATTGCCAGACACAAAAGCGCTACGTGCATATTTCAGATGAAGGCGGTGTATACCATACAAAAATGAAACAAAGAGCGAACTCTCGCTCTCTCTCTAGTTACTCGTCCGACGCGTGGTCGCGCGCCCACTGCTGTATCCAGCCCACGACGCGCTCGATGTTGGTTTCCATGTCCTCGACCGTGCGGCTCTCGAGTTCCTGCACGATCTCGGACGCGTAGCTCTCCATGGCCTCCTGCAGCACGACCTGCATGATCTCGCACTCGACGTTCTCCGCCACCTTCTTCTCCGAGTACCCGCGCTTCTGCAGCCGGTCGAAGAGCGTCGTGTTGTCCACGCGCAGCACGAGCACGAGGTCGAACCAGCGCTCGGGGAAGAAGTCGCACGTGTGGAAGTCCACGATATTGCCGCCCTCAGTCATCATGTCCTCCATCTCGTCGCAAACCTTGTCCTCGTCCAGCACGAAGCAGTCGAACTCCTCGTCGCGCCCCTCGTACAGCTCGCGCTCCTTCACGAGGTCGCCCACGTTCACGTGCTGCAACTGCGTGCGCTCCTGTCGACAGCAAATCAATCCAATCAAGCGTCAGTGTCTGCAAGTATAGAGCCAATTTGCATGGAGCAAGAAGCGCCAACGGGTAGCGCTCGCAGCGCACACGTACAGCGAGCAGTTGGCACATGGACGTCTTGCCCGTGCCGGGCGTGCCGGTCACGAGGATGTTGGGCAGGCGCGGCATGTTTTCACCTCTTGTCTCGACTTGTGTGCTTATGATGGAAAGCAAAAAAGCAGCAGCCATTCAAAAACGCGTCGCATGAAGTAACGTGTACCACACTACTCGA
>JAASGK010001020.1:0-13103 GCA_023334195.1 Globisporangium emineosum
GGCGGATTTGTGAATGAAGAACGCCGTTTGATTCGTCTTTGTCTGCACTACGATTGAGTAAAATTAGAGCTGAAACAACCCAATTGTTGGCTGAAAAGAAGCAAAAATGTCACTGAACCTATTCCTATTTCCGGCACTGTATGTTAATTCCTATATCTGTGTGCTTCCCTGTCAAATTGCATATTTTCTGGCTGCAATCTTGCTGTTTAGTATTGAGAATGGTGACTGTACCCTGTGCAAATGTATCGCGACTTTTGCCACACATCCAAACTTGACATTTCCTCGATTTGAATGAAGACGCTTCAAGACTTGATGAAAACGTCGAGAGTCGACCAATCTCAAGTGTAGAAAATTTCAAAATCATATAGAAATGCGTGTTTTTACCTCAAACATATTAAACTGTGAGTAGATGTCTATATTTGCTATGGATCAAATCTAATCATGAATGTCATTCACACTGGACGCCTCTCAATGAGCAAGCCCATGCGACGCACTGCACCATTTCCGCATTCTCTTCATAGAGGATGGCCGACCATCTACCCCCGCCCAAGCGCCCTGATCAGCAGCAGCAGCAGTTGCCAACACCACCAAGTGATGCGCCATCCGTAATGCCAGCGCCAGCGAAAGCCGCGACGTCGCCCGAGCCCAAGCGCATGGGGGACGCGGCGCAGAAGCGCAAGCACGCGCTGCTGGAGAAAATCGCCGAGTTTGAGAAGCGCGGTGCGATCCTCTACGCCGACGCTCACACGCTGCGCAACCAGGTGCACGACAGCACGAGTGGCCAGTGGCGCGCAGTCGAGACCCGGCTCAAGCAGCTCGCGATGAGCTGGAACCCATACCAGGACTTCAGCGCCGCCGACCGCAAAGTGCAGGAGAAGAACGAGAAAGCCCAGAAGCAGAAGCTCAAGGAGAAGCAGAGCGAGCGAGTCCACAGTAATGATGGCGACGATGGCGTGGAGGCTGGTGGTGAGCGCACCGCGAACTCATCGTCAAAAGAAGTGAATGCAGTAAAGAAGCCTGCGAAAAAGCAGGATTTCTACGAGTTATTGCAGGTTGAAGACCGAGAAAACGTGACGAAGGAGGTCATTAGACGTCAATTCCGAAAGTTGGCACTGCTGTTGCATCCTGACAAGCAACAACAGCAAGCCCAAGCTGCCGCTGCTCCTGGGGGGAAAGCAGATACAGAGACAAGCGTAAAAGCAGTAGGTGGCGAAGAGAAGGTTGAAGATGGCAGCAACGATTCCGAGGAAGACATCCCTGTGGTTGACAACTCCACTGAATTTGCTCGACTCCGACTCGCGTATGAGACATTGAGCGATCCAGTACAACGAGCCGCGTATGACTCCAAGCTTAGTGACACGCAACTTGGTGTTGTCGGTGTGGATGACACCATTCTTGTCAAGAACCAGATCCAATTGGAGGCGTCGACCGACTTTGCGTCGCTAGAGTGGATGGCTCGCGTAAAGCACAAAATGGACGTCATGGATCGCATCGCTGAGTGGGCGAAGATTCTTGGAATCAACGCGACCGAGATTCGCTTCGAGACGGGAGAGCCGTGCAATGGACGACGGTGCGGCAAGATCGTCACGATGGATCGAGATCTGGAGTGCTACGGATCACCACGTCGCCGCGTCTACGTGTGCTTGTTGCACAAGTACATCCACGCGTGTGACGAACTTTGCACCAGTCGGTATGGAGACGCCGAGCTTGACAAGAAAGTGTGTCCGATGCGAGCGTACTGGCTGATTCAGAACTGGCTCTTTGACCAGCTTCAGCATGCTACTATCGCGAAGCAAGAGGAGATTGCTGCTGAAGAAGAAAGCAAAGAAGAAGGATACCAGAGCCCACCACAGAGCCCAGTGCCTGATCGCTGCAATCTGGTGGCTTCTGAAATTCACCTGGGAGATGGGTTTACCACCTTCAATATTGCAAACGCGTCGACATGCCGCAGCGACACTTGCCCAGGCCAGTTTCAGTACCTGGATGATGGCATTTACGCCTGCCGAAGTCACGGAACACCTCATATCTGCACGTACGAGCAATGCGATGCGAAGATGTTGCGAAATGGACGCTACGTCTGCTGGATGAGCGGCAATTTGTACGGCGGGTACCGTGAAGAAGTCGGCACAGGTACGCGTACGCGTCAAGTTGTGTATACGGATTCTCACGGCGAGTCGGCAGCAATCGAAATGGAAGTGCCAGTCCTGCTTCCTCTCGGCAAGATGACTTCGTATTTGTTGGAGGGTGATGGCTCGAAGTCGAAGGGTGACCACATTTCATCACTTTCGCCACCTCCACCAGGTGAAAAGGCGTCGCATACTCAGAAGAAGTACTCCCAGTCTTTCCCTGAAAGCGACCCAGATGAGCGCTCGCCTCGTCCGATGCTCAAGCGAAGGAACTCTGAGCGAGAGACGTCGCCTGTCCGCGCGCGTATTCGCCGGCGCTTGAGTGAGAAAGTGCAGCAGTCTGAGGTTTCCTCGTTTTACATTCACCTGAAACTCCCTGCAGCGGTTGCAGACCTTCCGAGAGTTGCGCTTGAGCTCCAGGATCCCGGTGAATCTGAAGACGTGGAAGGTCAGGAGCACAACGAGAAACTCCTCCCGATTCGTGTTCGTGCGAAGGACACCGTCAATTACATCAAATTCTGGATGGAAGAGCTGACGGACCAGCAGATTTCCATTTGGGATCAGCAGATTCTATGGGGTGATACGGTTATCGGCGACGAAGCGAACGTGATGGTACTAGAAGAGCATGGGATTGTCGACGGATGTGTCTTGGAGCTGCGATTGCATGACGATTGTCCTTTGCTGGTTTCGACTTGGAATGGCAGAACTGCGATCAGTGGGAACGTCGACAGTGCGACAACAGAGTACAACACAGTGATGATCTCCAAGGAAGCAGAAGAAGAGCTCGAAGACTTGCACGCCGAGTGGGAAAACGTGATCGCAGTGGAAGAAGAAGAATTTGAGCGCAGTCGACTGAAACGAAAGCGAGAAAAGCTGGAAGACACCGGTGCGCTTAACCACACTGAGCTGATCCAGTACGACGGCAAGGTTCCTCGTCTGGTTGGTGTCATTCCAACCAACCGAAACCAAGCGACAGGACTTCTCACACAGCATGTGAAGCAACCTGGAGCGTTCGTTCCAGAGGTCCGCGCACCCAGTGCATCAGCAAAACAAGCTCGGGCTCTGCAAGCCATCGCCGAAGAAGCGAAGCCACTGAAAAAGTAAACAGCGGTCTCGATGAGCTTCATAAAACCAACTGTGCGGCTTGAACTTTATATTCGATAACAACAATGAATGAGAATCTTTTGCTTGTTTACTAACAATTTGGCACAGTGTCAGCTACTATTACTGCTCAAGAATGTCAGCGAAGAAGCGCCGACAGCTCTCAAAGAGCGACATCGTGATCGCAGTTGACGGCGCGTGGAAGGCGACGCGCGCGCCCGCGCCTTTGTACAGCGCAAGCATGCCCTCATTCCTGAAGCAACAAACCCACCCACCATCAGTAGCAAAGCCAAACAAAGTCAGAAACAGTACAATATTGCAAGAGCACTCCAAGTGCGAGATGAAGACGCACCGAATGACTTGCGAGAGTCCGTCGAAGATGCCAGTGTACGCCACAGCGCTGGCTTCCGCTGCATACGCTCGTTGGATCTAAAACAACACAAGCAAGGAAGCGATTCACAGAATGCGACTCAGCGTGTCTCCAGCGAATGTCCCATGGGGAAAAGATCTCAATGCTACCTGAAGACGCAACTTGATGAGGTCCAGCGGATTGGTGATGAACGACGCGGTCGCACCCGCCAGCGCTGCTCCAGTGAGCGTGTACAGCGGTGGGAGGTGCTCTACTTTCAGGTAATCCTGCGCAATCGCCTTGTTCTGTAAATCATGAAAAATGAAATCACGCAGGATCAAACCTCGCCAAGTTAATTCAGGCATCAGGTGATTTTGTCCATTATAGACAAGATCTTGTAGCTCTTTGGTACCTTTTCATAGAGCATAAAATAAAGAGCCGAGAACGGTCCGAACGAGAGCAGCGTCGCGACGTAGCCCTTGTACAGTCCACCGAGCTTCTCGGTCTTCATGATGGTCTGGAGCGCATGGAGCGTGTTGCGATAGTAGATTCGCTCTTTCGCGCCAGTCGATGCCACCGATGCCTCTGCTGACAGTTTTGTCTGCACCTGCATGCGCTCTTTGATGACATCGATGGGCACCCAGAGCACGCAGCTGAGCGCCTCGGCGAGCATCCCGGCGCCGAGATACAGGAGCGACGGGCTCTGGCGAAACAGCTCGACGCTGTGCAGCGAGTCCTTGGACACTTCGTAGGACGTCAGGTAGAGACACGTCGCTGGCGCCGACCCGAGCATGCTGACACCGAGACCCCGGTAGAGACCTCGAACGTGGTGCAACCTAGGCATGTACGATTGTAGTACCAGCGGCAAAGTCAGCTACTACAGCACTATGTGCATATTCATAGCAGCACAAATGGCCGATCAGACGTACGTCAGGTTGCGCAGCTGCAAATGGGACGCCATCGACTGGCCCGCCGCCGTGCTCGCCTGAAGCCGCGCCTTGACCGTGTCGATCGGATGGCAGAAGATGCGGCCGATCATCCCAGCCGACGCGCTTCCCTGTACAATGACACAATACGATATTAAAAAACGTTAACTCTATAGAGATTTCTTGTACTACGTTGCATGCCGACACCAATAGGAAACAAAAAGACAATGGAGAGTGGGGAGCTCTCTTTACCAGGAGAGTGGGGACTTGCTCAGCAAACTGCAGGCAAGGAACAGTGAATACATACACGTCAGACATGGCAACTACAATCACCGCGCAATAGCCTTGCAGGTGATGCATCTGCGCTTGTTATTTGCAGCCAGCATGCGCGACTGTCGTCGTACCGTCTTGGTCTCCTTCGTCGCCATCTTTCGCTGCTGCTGGGTTCGGTTCTGTAGCTCTGATGCTGCAATACCGACACGGTATTTTTTGGAAATGAACCACGCACTCCCCGAAGGCGATGGTGATCGTTTAGCGTATTTTTCGTTTTCAGGCAATTAAACTTTATTTTGAGTCTTCAACGTGCATACCATTGGTGCAAAATAAATATATTCAGCGAATTAGTGACTATCATTTGATTGATATACTCGATCATCCAACTCCGAGCTGCTGACAAGCAGCAACGACAAGGATGGCGTGTGTGTATCTGGACTATAACGCGACGACACCCGCAGACCCGCAGGTCGTGGAGGCTTTGGTGCCGTATCTGAGCGAGGCCTTCGGCAACGCGTCGTCCTCGTACCCACTAGGCGTCGAGGCGAAGCGCGCAGTGGAAGATGCACGTGCGCAGGTCGCGCAAATGCTGGGCAGCACCACGCGACCGGACGAGATCCTCTTCCTCTCGGGCGGCACCGAGTCCATCAACTACGCGCTCAAAGGCAGCGCCGAGGTGGCGAAGAAGCTCAGCGGCCGTAGCCACATCATCACCAGCGTGACGGAGCACGTTGCGGTGCTCGAGACCTGCCAGTTCCTGGAAACCCAGGGCTTCCAGGTCACGTACCTGGACGTCGACCAGTACGGTCGCACCAGCGTGCAAGGTATGACATCACTTTGGTTGGTGGAACGCTGTAGTAGTAAGGACCATCTACTTAGTCTCACGTTTGCTCTAACTCTACTTAACTATGTGCAGACGTTCTGCACGCGGTCACGCCGTCGACGTTTATGATCTCGATCATGCACGCGAACAACGAAGTGGGCACGCTCAACCCGATCGCGGAGATCTCCCAGGCGCTCAAGCAGCACGCTTGCAAGAACCAGCTGCTGCCGATCCTTTTCCACACGGACGCGAGCCAGTCGATCGGCAAAGTGAAGGTGGACGTCGAGGAGCTGGGCGTGGACTTCTTGACCATCGCAGGCCACAAGCTGTACGCCCCCAAGGGCATCGGCGCGCTCTACATCCGCAACGGCACGCCGCTCCCAGCGGTACTCGTCCACGGCGCGTCGCACGAAAGCGGCAAGCGAGCCGGCACCGAGAACGTCCCATTCGATGTCGCGCTGGGCAAGGCCTGCGCGCTGATCCACGACAACCTGAGCCCGTACGCGGAACACATGCAGCAGTCCAAGCGCTTCCTGCTCGAGCGCCTGCAGCAGCTGCTGGCGGCGACCGACGTCAAGTTCCAGGTCAACGGCCACCCCGGGTTCGTACTCCCAAACACACTCAGCATCAGCTTTTGCAACGTCAGCGCGGTCAAGCTGCTCAAGTGTAAGTCACAGTGTGTTAATTATTGATTGTCTTGCTTTTTTTGACCGAGTGCTTACATTTTGTGTTCTCTTCTCACTCTCGCACAGTGATTGAAGCGGATGGCGTGTGCGCCAGCGCCGGCTCCGCATGCCACACCCACAGCGACGACAGCGACGCCAAGATCTCGCACGTGCTGGCGGCCATGCACATCCCGCGTGAATATGCGCTCGGCACGCTGCGCCTCTCTGTCGGCAGACACACGACCCGAGAAGAGCTCGTCTTTGCAGCGAACGCGATCCACAACGCTATCCAACAACTCGTTTAATAATTACCGTAGAACAGGAACACGACCATACCTTTCCTGTCTTCTGCTACAACGTCCTGTTCCCTTCTTCCTTTCTTCTCTTTTCCCATCCGAAGTCTGAGTTCTGGGCCTCGCCCTCGACTCCTAAGGATAGCGCTTTGAAATCCACGCCAGCAGCCACTTCAAGTGCGTCAGCATGCACTTGAGGGCCTTTGTCCACTGCTCGTCGTTGCCGAGCGAGATCGGCAGGTCGTTGATCTTGCCGCGCTGGATGCGGTACGGAAACGTCATCGACGGCTCTTCGTGCATCGCGCGCTTCCCTGCGTCATCGACACACTCCAGAAACAAAATCATCGCCTGGTTGAACCCGCGGCGCTTGAACATGCCTCCGTCGCTGTACAAACTGTACTCTTTGCCGTGCATGTTCGCAACCCGAGAGAAACTGCCGCGAGGGATCAGCCTGTTGCGCATAAACTCGAAATTCGCACGCTCGGCGATGATCGCGAGCAGCAGCACCGCCTGACCAAGCGCCGCGTTGATCTCCACCCACTCCACCGGCTTTGACGGCAGCCGTCCCAGTCGAAGACCGTTGATCGTGCCAAACATGCCGTCGTGCCAAATGTGGAAGACGTCATTGAACACATTGTAGCGCTGCAAACGGCGCAGCAAATCGGACGCGTGCACCGAGTACACGCCAACAGACTGGCGCTCGTCGCGGCTGATGCCCAGGAGGTGCTGCAGAAACGCGCCTTCCGCAAACGTGCCGCGCACCAGCTGCTCTAGATCCTTGCCTGTCGACCAAAGTTCCTGTCGCTTCAACTTGACCTGGCTCGTCTCCTCTTCCAGCGACTCGAGCTCCTCCAGCAGTAGTTGCTCTTCTTCCTGGATCGCGCGCAGCTCAGGGTCGTCCTCGTACTCGACTTCAAAGCTGTTGCGCGGCTCGTCGTCGCCCACGAACTGAGATAGGAAACTCTCGTACTGCTCTCGGTCTTGATTTAATGCGCTCAGAGATCTTTCATCCAAGATATCCTCAACAGTTAGATTCCCATAGAATAGCAGTGCAATGATTCGGCAAAACGAGATACGTACTGTTCAAGGCTTTGCAGAACGACAACATCGCAGTCGTGACAAGACGGGGTCTTCTTCTTGATCAGCAGAGAACTGAAATGCATACACTTTCAAGTCAGTCACAAGCGCTTTTAATGCACATCCATATCATTTCACTGACCACATACCTGCAGTCCAGAATCTCCTGGAACCAGCTCAGATCGCTCCCGTCCATTCTTCGCTTTCGAAGCACCCGTCTTCGGCGCACCACGCGCTCCGATGACACATCCCCACGCAATACCGGTTCGGCAAGTTCGCCAGTTTCGCAGTCAAACTCGTAAAACGCCGCGGCGTAAATCCAGCCTTCCTCGTCACATCCTGCGAGGGTCAAATCGATTTCCCACTCCGGTGTGAGCCACAAATGCGGCTTGTTCAGCAGTCGCGCGGGTACCACTTCGCTGATCGAGTGGCCCAAGATCCCGCGGTTTGCGCTGTAAAACGCGGCGATGCTTCCCGTGGACTCGAACACGATAGGTGACCACACGGGATTGTTCCCCTGGCCGAGCACCACGCGCTGGTTCTCCCACACGACTTCTGGGACGACGACTGGTGTCTTTTTGACGCTGTTGTCCGCCGCCTGTCGCGGTGAACCCATGATCTGCATCCCATTCGGCGTGCTCGGCGAGCTGTCACTGTCGAACGCGCCATCCTCATCTGGGGTGTCCTCGATGCTCGCAGCCGGGCTGCCAACGGACGCGAGCCCTTGCTGGTCCGCGCTTGTATGGTGTTCATACTGCAGACGCCGCAGTCGCGTGATTTTTTCTGTTTGGGGACAAGTGAGAAAGTACAAAGATGAAGAATGAGCCAACGCAACACGCTTTCGTCGGGCTGAGTTAAACGCTTTACGCACACGCACCTTCAATGGATACCGGGTTGCACTTGAACTTGAGTAGCGCGCCGCACTGGTGGCACGTGAAGAGGCTCTTCCCCTCCATGGCGACGCCCGCCGAGCGCGACGACGGGATCATGGACGGCATCGAGGACGGCGGCGGCACATTGTGCACGATGGGCGTGAGCTGCAGCGGCAACCCCTGGGACGCCATGACGCCTCAACTCACGTAGACACAGCTAGACGAATGGAGAGTGCGCGTGCGGTTATGATACGCAGGCGAGGACGCAGGATACGATCTCTTGCGCGACGCTCGCTCCCCCCTTTCTCCGCTTCCTCTTCTTCTTCGTCGTCGCCTCTATTATGGCGCTTTTACAATGCGACCACATGGGTGAGAGAGGCCAAGAAGAGAACAGGCCCGCGAAAGTGAAACGACCCGTTTCAACCCACCACAACTTGTTACAAAGCAGTTTTATGTGTCTTTATATTTTAGTATTTTTTTAATTATTAAAGTTACATAACAACACCTGAACATCTTTAGTTGATTATACCACAATAGAATTAGCTAACCTCTTTATTGTTACTATTGGCTATCCAAGGTGGAGAAAATGCGGGTGAGGTCGTCGTGTGAACTTTGCCGATGGTACACTGTACCGTTTTTGCAAAGGTGTGACAAACAAACAATACACAACAGAAAGCAAGAGATGCGAACATGGCGGCAGACCCAAAAGTGCCGGAGACGCCGAGCCCCGCGCGCGCTCCGACCGAGCAGAGTGGCCTCAGCGACCAGGGGAGCGCCATGCGAGAAGCACTTCTAGGCGACACAGCAGCAGCACCACCACCACCACCAGCAGAGCCAGCGATAGATGCAGCAGCAGTGGAGCCAGAATGCGCGGCTTGCTCACTTCCAACTCCCTCTGCCATGCCGCCGCCGCCACTACCATCGGCGGCGACTCTAACGCCTTCTTCGTCCGACCAATCGCGGCTGTTTATCGTGTGTGGACGTGGAAGGAAGCCTGACGAGCTGCGGGAGCTGTTCTCCGAGTGCGGAGAGATCAAGAACCTGCACTTCGCGCTCGACCGAAGCAACAAGTCGAGAGTAAGTGATATGCATTAATTAGCTGCTGTTTGGTTCAACTGAGGAGTGTGTTTACTGCTGGAGTTCATGTTGATTGGAGAGTTACTACATTCCTCTCATCCCATGTGATATTTGTGTTATTATCACCACAGGGCTTTGCGTTTCTGCAATACAAAGACCCGTCCTGCGCCGTTGCTGCGATTGAGAGGTTCCATCTGATGACGCTGGAAGATGGACATGTGCTCAAGGTGCGGTCTTACTATTGAAAACACCACGCGTGCAGCAAAGCTCGCCAATTGAATGTTATTGGCTACGGTGGCTTCTATCTGTAGGTGACAGTTGCGAAAGATAAACCGGTCGTTGCGGTGGGAAAGCTGAAGCGTAACCAACAATCGACTCACGACGTGCACAGTGAGAGCGAATCTAATGTAGAGGAACCTCACATCCCAGGTAAGCGACAGCGGTCGAGTGCGCCAGTCTCCTCACGAGCAGCAGCGCCACGGCGGAAGATGCGGGTGGGAGACACGGTCGACGGATCCTTCGACAAGAACAGCTTCGTCGAAATCCAGCCTTGTGTCCCCTTGACACCATTGGAACCAGCAATTTCGCCAGAGAAACAGGTCGCGAGTGTGTTGGAAGATATGTTGCTAACCATTCAGAGCGCGGGGAACACTGGGTCCATCGGCAATCTGATGGCTGGGTACTCTTTGATCGCTGAACACCGGAGGCAAACCCTCACTGTGGTCAACAATGGAAAACCAGAGGCACTCTACGACGGTGAAGAAAAGAATGATGTCGAAACAACCCACGAGCAGGAGGAGACGAGCACAGAGCAGCTGACATCGAGTATCAACTCATTCACACTGGATGGTACTCCCACAACCACCATTTTGCAAGGTCAAAAGCTCAAGAACACTCTACTCTCGTCAATCGGTGCACCGTCAAGCAGTGTCCACCGAAAAAGGGCCGCAAAAGTGTCTCTCTTGCGTAGACGTCGCCAGAGCTCTGACGACAGTGATTCGAGTGCTGAAGGTGGTGAATCAGATGCGATCCCGAGTCGCCGAAAGCGAAGTAATATCAGTCGCAGAGAGCCCTCGAGCTGGCTCACCAGAGGAGAGCACGCCGATACCCACATCCTTCCTGCGCCATTGTCGTTGTCGGCACCGTCGTATTTGCTGACTCCAGTCAAGTCGAAGAAGCAGTGCAAGCGGCAATCCTCCGACCAAACGGCAGATGTCTCGACTCGGTCGGCAAAGCAGCGAGTGACCAGCACCAGGAGCTCCAGAACGGCAGCTTTCAACTCGATGGCACTGCAATCTACAAGCGTTTCGAGCGCTCTCACCACGAAATCAACGATTTCACGTACCAAGCTCTTCTTTACCTCAAGCCACAAGGTGGGCCTCCAATCTTTCTGTTTGATATTATACTTTGTCAATCGTCGGATCTCTAACCAACTGCCTTGTACCACCAAAGTTTACGATGCAGGAACTGGAGGCGATGTTCACAGTCTACGGCGACTTCGAGTTTGTTGACATTGTGAAAAGCTTCGGACGCGTCAAGACGATGGCGTATGTCAAGTACTCGAATGTACGCAGCATTTCTTTTTTTCTATACAGGTATGATGCATAAACGCATCGACGACTGATGTCTAACTCGGCGTTATGGTTATTCAGCCACAAACAGCATCTGCTGTACTGGAATCCTTTCAAGAAGAAAATGGACAGGACACAGAGCATACTCCCAGTCACGGTGAATTTATGAAGGTACGAGCTGTGGTACTTCCTTATCCATACCCTATATTTTGTGCTTAACTCAACCTTTTTGTCTAGCTCTCTTTTGCAGAAGACAGTCGAAGGAACGGTGCTTCGCCATTTCTGCACATGAGGCAACTGGAGCATGGAGCGTTCACTCCCATACAGCAGCCCCCTGACGCAGCTGCTGCTGGTATGACATCACAACCAGTTGATGCAATGGGTGAAAAACTGTGGCTCCTCATCCTCTACGATCGCAGCTTATCCAGCAACGTGATCTCAGCGTGTGTCTCGAAATGCATGGGCATGGAGTTCGTCGATATCAAGGTATTTCGAAGTACAGGGGAGTCGCAGGGTGTGGCATTTGTGAAATTTGAGAGCGAAGCGCAAGCTATCGATGCATCGCGTGAATTGCATCAGACGGAGTTACCCACCGGATCTGGCAAGGCCCTGCAGGCGATTGTGATCCAGGACCCCAGCTTGTTTAGCACAATGCACAGTGGATCACATGGCGCGTGGTCTGGTGAGCATGGCGGTGGTGGCGAAGGTGGGGATGACGTGGATCTCTCGGCGGTCGAGGTGAAATTCGCGCATTTGATGCGCAGCAACGATCAAAGCAACTCTCTGGTAGCTGGACACGGACGCTCGCGTATGTCGATCGATGAAACTTCTACAACAACCACAACTGCAGCACTTCAGTATCCAGCAGCAGTGACGTACCTTCCTGGATCAGCAGTGGGCTCTTTTGGTGTGATGCCGCTGCATCCGACGCAACCGCAAATGCAGCCACAGCAGCAATATCCACAGCAAGTCTACGGGTATTATCCACAGCAGCAGCAATTCGTGGTCCAAAGTCAACATGGCCAACCATACGCGTATGTGCCTTCTCCATGGCCAGCTGAACCACCGTCGTCGGCGTCCTATTACCCTTCATACCCGAGTCCTCAGATGACATATCCACCACCACCAGAGTACTACAACCAGCAGCAAGTTTACCCAGCGCAAACCGTGTACCCTGTAGTTACCAATGGTGACGAGATTAACGGGGCCGCCACACTGGATACTGACTCACCACCGACGACTGGCGCATCCTCGGACAGCTCTGATGGTGCGCGGTTGTCACCACCAGCGATTTACATCTCGAGTGGGCGTCCACTCGAGTTGATTTCGGTCGTGAAAGCGTTGGAAGATTGCGGCGGCGTAGTCGCGATTACAAAAGACGGAGAAGACAGCGACGCAGTGTTCGTCGTCGAGTTTACGGATTCCCCGCAGGCAGAAGACGCAGTGAAAAACCTCGATGGGAAGATGTGCAATGGGAAGAAGTTGCGAGTCGCGACCATGGGTACGAGTATGGGAGGAAAGCCACGTGCTGTCTCGAGTCGACGCAAGCGACAACGTGTGGATCCGAGAACTCGCAAGTAAACTTGACCAGCAAACACATATGGGGAGAGGAGTCTGGGAGGTACGCATGGCATTTATTCTCAAAACGGCAACTACTGCTCGAGTGACTACACATTGACTCAAGCCAACTGAAAACAAGGCAAGTGGGGCCACAACCAAGACACACAAAAGGCTTGCATCGACTGGTGACACAGGCTTCTTTCTCTCGGCGCTAGCTTACGGAGCGACAGCGCGAACAGAGTCAGGGAGGAGTTGACCTGCAGAGTCCAGGCAAGGTGAAGTAATCGCAGACCTGGTCTTTGTTGTTGTCTTGAGAAGCTTTACCTATCCTTACTGGTGAAGCGAGCCCATAGGTCTTGGATTACTGTGAACGAGCTCTTTGAGTTGAAA
>JAASGK010001021.1:0-13100 GCA_023334195.1 Globisporangium emineosum
GCGCGTGGTGTTCCGCCTGCATTTGCGCACGCGGCGTCCCGAGCGAGAGACGTTCTGCAGAGAGTGCGTGGACCGAGTCGTGCACCACGCGGGCGTGCGTCGACCTGGCGGAGTTAATGGTGACGAAGACGAAGACGAGGACGCGTACAAGGAAGAATTTTATGCGAGTGAGGACGCGAGCTGGGCGTCCAACTCTGCAAGCTCGTCTCCGTCCGAGCACTGGAAGCGGTTTCAGCGCGAGTTCCAGTGGAAAACCAAGAGCGAGTACGCGGTGGACATGGACCGCGTCGCGGACTTTGTGCGCGATTTCCAGAGCGAACACCCGGAGTTTGCGTGGAACAAGGAAGAATTGCGGCGGCTCTCGGCGCATCTAGGCTCGCACCGGACGAAGCGAACGAAAGAGGGACGCACGAACCGACCCGTGGACACACCCGCGGAGCTCCGGCCCCGACCGTCGATTGCGGACAACACAATGGGGGCAGCGCCGTCGCAATACCCGGGGACAGCGTTCATCTCGAAGCCTTTCACGATGAACTTGCGACCGCGTGCCGCCACAGACGTGACGTTGGATCCACTGCACCAGGATCCGGAAGCCGCGTATCAGGCGTTCAAGGACGCTGTGTCGCGCACGCAGAGCCAGCCGAAGCAGAAAGAGTTGCAGGACCCGCAGGGTGCTGAAGAGAACGACGAAAGCGTGCTTGATCGGCGTGTCAAGGGCATCAGGATCGACGAACTGGACTAATAACAAGAGCTGTCCGGTACTTTCCCGAAGGCCACCGGCAGCAGCAGAGTAGGCTTCCTCTTACAAACCACAACTTTGCTGGGGCTTGTGCAAGCGATTATCTGCTGGATCGAAGCCCACGGCCAGACGACCACACTCGCGCGAAATTGTGAGCCACAACAGCTTTAAGATAGAGTGAATGACGGAGAGCACACAGATCCAAAGCGCACTGATCTTTTAGAAAGATACTAATTTATTTAGTACGTAGTGTCGTTGAAACACAATATCTCGATCAACCACAATGTCATCACAATTGAACTTGTGTGCTTGACGGGTTCATCAATACCAGATCGGAAAAGCATTTGGCAAGTGGACTTGGCTGTCTGCGAGAAAAAAGTTGGGTCGAAATGATTTTTATTCCCGCGAAAGAATGTTACTTGAAAAGGAACTTTCCCCGAAGGGGAGGGCCACGGGTCCGGGGTCTCTTTATTGATACGTTTCCTAGATTTATCAAACTTTACTTAAACGGATTGGGTTTTCATTGGAAGAAAACGTGATTTTACGCGTTTCTGTTCGTCGAAATAGAGCAGTCAAAAGTTTGGGAATCTTTGTTTTCTCTGATTGGTCAGAAACTTGGGAACGAAAATGTGGGAAATTTGGTGGATTTTCGTTTACCTTTTCGGGAGCTCAATATAAATGTATGTGAAATAGCATTGCGCTGAAACGGTGCGGCGGCAGTGTACAGCAGAGGTATGTCATTTAAAGCGAGAGGCGGAAATTTATTCCCTTATGTGTGGGGTGACTCATTGGTGGCTTTCAAGTTAGAGAGAGAGGGAGAGCAGGTGAGATTAACATTTTGACGGTGAGAAGATATGAGTCCCCGCAGAACAAAAGTTGTCTTAAGCTCTAAGTGCGTGTTTTGAGTTAAGGACACCATGATGATAACCAGGGTCTTGGTTTCATTTGTGCTATCGCTTGCCCTATATGACTAATTTTGGCGGGAGTTACAAATCCGTAAGTGAAACTGTCGTTCAAAAATTCAAATTTTCAAATATTTGTTGTTGGTTTTTATAATCTAAAAACGGCGCTCTTTCATTTGAACTTGTTTAGGGTATCTAAATCGTCCTGGAAGTGCTCCAAATTTTGCTGTAAACACGGAGCTAAAAAATAACCGTATCAAGAATAATTACAAATTTAGACAAATATAGGGAATTTATTACATAAATAAACATTCGCAGAATATGCACAGAGCCAAAGTCGAAGTCAAACAAACGTTGTTGTGCTTTGCGTTGGCACAGCGACAGGAAGGTCCATGCTCGGGTGGCTCCTCTTCGTGTTGGCTTTCCTGCTGTTGGCTTGTTTGTCGCGTCGCGTCTTCTTAATTGCACGAACTTCTTGCGCTACCTCTTCTGGTGGTGGTTGATACAGATTGTCGTCTGCAAACTCTTGCGGCACATACGGACGTATATTCGTGTGGATGTCAGAAAGCTTTTCTGCATTCAATGGGGGTCTGGTAGAAGTTGAACACCCCCGAAGGCTTCGCGCATACATGGCGGCGTCTTGGTGCTTCTCTTTTTGACGATGAATGCCATTTCATTGTCCCCAGGATGCTTGTGACACACCACTAAATCTGGGGCACCACTGCTGATAGCAAACATTTGGAATTCTTGGATTCCTTTCAGCTTACAGCAGCGCTCCAGAAGAAATGGCTTAAAGTCGCGAAAAGGCGACTCTTTGACTTCATAACTGTTAAGATTAGGCTCGAGCGAGGCGAAGGAGACGAGGCGAGAGGAAAGAGGAAAAACCAAAAGTGTATGTAGGCTTGTCAAATGACTGCTTGCATGTGGCAAGCCAACCATCCTTCGTGGCGGTTGGCTCTTGATGGAGCACAATTGTCGAGTCAACACGTTGCCTCGGCTCTGAACCACTGTGAGTGGGTTTCAGTATACAAATACAAAGATTCAGTATATTCTGGTTAGAATGTAACCGGTCCTGAACCGTACTTTAGATGGTTGGGAGTTTTAGAAATTATTACTCTGAAGAGGTTTGGTATTCTTTATGATAGGGGACCACTAATATGTGTTTGGCTGTACTTTTGATTTCATTCTGAACAATAACCAATCGCCACAACTGCTGTCGACGATCTCTGCACATTATCCACCAACGCGTCCATTGTCCATATCTCCTTTTTCGACACACTATTTTTGATATGAGCAAACCTTCTATCGCACGCGTTTTCAGTGTGGCCACGAACGAAGAACTTCAGCTCCACATCTTTCACTACCCCACTGGCAACCAACATGTGGAGGTACCACACAACGTAGTTGTACTTGTTTTGTCCGCCACAGTTATCTGCCCAAAGTGTGACGGACTTGGGGGATTGAGAGGCTTCAACCGAGGCGGCGTCGGGATCTTCGAATGCTCCTTGTAGTTCCAATGCATGATCCAGCAAACTGATCACCTCATTGGGGCCTCTACCCTCTTTCCGCTCCGAATAGATGAAGTTGTAGTTTGTTTGGTCATTGGCAGCGTGAATTCCAAAGTAGGAAACGGAAATGAGCGATAGAAAACACCACCCCGATGGGGTACTTGGTACATGAGGGAGCGTCAAATTATGTGAATAATTCATTGTGACGACGATGTGGCTGGGACTTGCAACGAGTTGATCTGTACTCCGCTCTAAATGAACAACGCGATGACAGAACGGGTCTGTTAGTAAACTACTCGTCAAGTATTCGGATCTCTTACAAGCATACACCTCATAACTCGGGACGATGCCACGTGCTCCAGAAAGACTACCTCCTCGTCCTCAGTTAGGTGATGTCGTAGTTCGGTACGATAGATCGCACATTGACCACATGCTTGTGCGCGTGGTGGTCGTATTTGAATGTCTGGACAACGGCACTTGAGAATTGAAGTAAATGAAGATAACGAAGGAGGACGAGTGCGAACGCCGTGGTCTTGAACCACCGCAGACACTCATTTAGAAGCGCTTCGAAGGTGAAATATGACGGCAGCACGGTGTGTTTCTTGCTCGAATAGAAGCGGCGTTGCCGCCCTGCATCTGTCTTCCGAATGGGCACTTTACAGGCACAACCTCGCCGCACTCCGCAGCAAATTCACGAAACCAAGACACGAGTAGGCTTTCGTCTATGGATCCGGCGTTGTTGTTGTTTCTGTTTCCGTGAGGAGCAGCACTGATGCTACCTGACGTCACTTGCCATCTGTAACTTGCGAGCGTCACATGGGAAATCTTGTACCCAAGGAGGAAGGCAGCACGACAGGTTCGGCCAACCAGTGGGAGCACATACTGAAAGCGCTCTCTCTTCTTTGTCGTGGCTAGTAAGTTGTGATTGGTTAAAACTGAGCTGCTGTTCATGGCTTGGATCATATTAATACAAGTTGCGCAGTCCCAATGTGGTTTGCTCACAGAAGCGTTTGGAGCGAAAGAGTGCGCACGCGCTGATGGCATAATTTTAGACCCCGAACTTGGCCCCTATTATTAATGCTCCAGAACTGTGATGATGATGGTGGAAAACCCAATTTGTGTACGTAGTAGTAGTAGATGCAGTTTATTCGTCTGAATTGTGCTAGTTTCAGTGACTTTGCCGATGATCTTAGAACTGTTTTGAATGTTTGATACCCTCTCGAGAATAGCCTCATAGCTTTTATACAATAGAACAGATACCCACATAAGCTCAGTTTTTCGCTGTGACTGTGACAAACTGACCCACTCCAATTCCGAATGCAAACCCAATCTGTGTAGTAGCTAAATATGTGCGCATGTTTGCCAAGATGTAGATTCCAGTTGAGTGCATATCACACAGTGGTGCACAACTAGCTTTCACTGAACAAAGCTTTTTCGGCGACATCCAGTTTGTTTCTTTGGAGTGTTTGTATGGGCAACAGATTCAACTCGGCGTTGACAATAATAACATTCATACTACATACTTCAAGAACCACGATACCAAGTGGAATAGCAATATGCTGATTTTGTGAGTGTCTGTCTAGTCTCTCTAGAAAGCTAAAGAGCAAAATAACCTTCTGAGAGTTGTACTTTTTCACATAATGTGCAATTTATTGATTGCAACCTGTGCCCAGCGTGACGTTCCCCATTTATCATTCCCCATACAACCGTAATGTACTCAAATGTTACTTCATACTTCTATCAGACCAAAAAAGCACCCAAGTTTTCTAGGTGTTGTTTGGCACATTTCCGAAGCCCAAATTTGACACATTTAGCATTTGGCAAATTTCAGCATGCCTGCCAAATAAGCTCCGCTTATTTTCATTTTTGTCGAAAATAATCATAATACATATTTTTCCTGTTTCTTTCTCGGGCTTTATTCACCTTGTTGGAAGTGAATTAATTGTGCGCTCGTTTCCCAAAAATTGCCAGCACGCGCTAATTCACCTTTTCGGGATGAATATCTCACTTTGTTAGGGTGTAATCTGCTAAAAAAAGAAAAGCAGTTTACAGTTAAACGACCAGTAGCTGTTTTTTTCCACTTGATTTCAATAAATGACAAAGAGGTGGCGACGAACTTTTTGGGGGCAAAAATGGTCATACACAAAACGAGATGGAGGCAATTTGCCCAAAAAATCTTCGTCCGATAGTAGAGAGATTCGACAAAACGTGTTATAGTATAAAAAGTCATAGCGGCCAAAGTATACTACAGCTCATACTATAATTTCAAAACTGCATTCGGAAACCATGTTGCAGTCATATAAAAAAGGCACAGTTCCGAATAAAATTTCAAGAGGGACCCCCATGAACAAACAAGAAGCGGACAGATGCAAACCATACACAACCAATATGAAGAAGTGGATGAGTACAAGGGGATCTCACTATTCTTTCTCGTCGAGCCCTCCCTCTCCGGCTCCTTATATAGCACCTATGACACCTTGTACCATGCTGCGTCATCGTCCAGTCGATCAGTGAGATCATTAGTGATGTCTCAATGGATGCATCAGCTCGGTCATATCGTTTTACCTCTCTCGAGAGATTTTAGCTTCGTATCATTTATAAAGGGGTTCTAGTTTAGAGGTTTCTATGCTATAAACCACATGTTATAAACGGTCATTCATACTACATTTTCCAAGTGCAGGTACAGTATAGGTGCCTCTTAAAACCGAAAATCTCATTTTATACTACCAATCTATACTGTAACACGGAGTGCTGAATCTCTCTACTAGAAAGTCTACCAGAGATTCGGCAGCTCGTGTATAGATTGGTAGTATAAAATGAGATTTTCGATTAGTGAACAGCGGAGTTTTTGGCGAATACAATAAGGACAAATTGTCAGTAAATAGAGGGTGTCGGATCCAGAGCGGTCTTTTGTTAAAAAGGTTTTGAGGAAAGACCTAACATTAGCAAAATCTGTCGTTTTGTATCCTTTGTTCTCAGAAATGCCTCCGTTTATTCTCAGAAATTCTGAGCGGACGCAAGGATTGCTGTGCTTACCCTTGCCCTAACTTCTAGTTTTTTGAAAATTCATATTTGTGAAAGTCGTGTATTTTTAAGAAATCAGAAAAATCCTTTTCTGCAGAAGTTTTATTGAATTGTAAAGGTGTATCTGATTATGGGATGATTTTGATTCGCTTTCTCGAAATTGCTTGATCCTGTGCCACAGGAATATTATTTGGCAGAGGTCTGAGAATGTGCTTGCCTGTTTTGTCGTCCTCGGCCCAGATCGAAAAGAAAGAAAACAGACACAACAAACCAACCCAAGTCAACGCAAACACACAAAACGACGCCCCCTCCCGTTTGTTTGTCCGCTGGGAGAACAATTCAGTCCGTTGTTCCTTCCTTCTTCTCTCCCCCTCTGCGCCGACGGCGTTAGTTTTCGTTTCTCTGGGTGGGGCGCAAGTGAAAAGCAGCAAACAAGGCAAGGCAGCAAGCGGCGACCAAGCAACAAGCTCCCCAGCAAGCAAGCAAGCGCAAGCAACCGACCAACACTCCCGCGCAAGTCCAGCAAGCAAGCAAACAAGTCACGACTTGCGTCGCGTGTGTTGCTTGAGCCTCGTTTGTACCCCCCCCTTTCTCCCTTCGCGTTCGTTCTCGAAGCTTCCCCCCTCTCATTCGCGAATTTTCCGTCTCGCCGTCAAGTCGCCCGCCCCCTCAGCAAGAAGAGCCCCCCCCCAGTCCAGTCACAACCACACAGATGCAGCAGGAACGTGAAAGCGCGGAGCTGTGCGCGAACGGCTGCGGCTTCTTCGGCGCCCCCGCCAGCGGCGGCATGTGCTCGGTGTGCTGGAAGAAGACGATGTCCAAGCGCACGGTCGACAACTCGGCGCCGGCCGCGCCAAAGCCAGAGGTCGTGACTCGCGCTGAAGTCGAGACGGGAAACAACGACGTTGCCACGGCGGCGGCAGTGCCAGCCACGCCAGCAGAAGCCGCGGCGGCTGCTTCCCCTGCTGCGGAAGAGAACGCGGCGCCTGCAAAATTAGTACAGAAGAACAAGAACCGTTGCTGGGAGTGCAAGAAGAAGGTCGGGCTCACGGCGATCGAGTGCCGCTGCGGATACGTGTTTTGCAACAACCACCGGTATGCGGACCAGCACGCGTGCAGTTTTGACTTCAAGGCGGCGGATCGCGCTGAGCTCGCGCGACGAAACCCAGGCGGCGGCCAGTTCGGAAAGATCGAGAAGCTGTAAGCGGAGTCGGTTTGGCAACGAGCGCGTGCGCGCTCCACGGAACACCGTGACCGACCAACGACCGCGAAGCGACGGACAGGCGGCTTTTTTTATTCTGCCGCGTTTCAAGCCCAGACAGATTGCAAGTAATTTGAAAGAAGGAGACCCCAAGAGAGAAAAAAGGAGAAGATGAGAGCGGAGCATTGGCAGCACGATGAACACGAGGACCGCGGATGGAGGAACTCTATTTCTTTCTTGTCGACAGAAAAACAGCAAACAATAGATTGAAAAGGAAGAAAAGGTCTTTTGGTTATCGAGCGCACAGATCGAGTCGATGGAGGCGACGAGGTTGAACGTGAAGGAAAGACAGAGGAACAGCAGCAGAAAAATGATTATGTAACGAGTATTTTGATTTTTTACTCTCTTGCTGTCATCATCTCGGTTGATCTGTCTGAGCTCGCTGGCTCTTGTCCACGTTTGCAGCATCGCAAAGCGCGATTGGACCAGAGGCCAAGCACACGGTGGGTTTGGATTGGAAGAGCATCTGGAAAGGTTCGTTTTGCGAATTGCAGCATCGAGTGGCTTGTTGTTGACGCCAGGGCTGCTGTCTGTCTGTCTGTCTCTCTACTGATTCGACCGCATGGAGGAGCTGCCATCGCTCGCATGCGCGCTCTCAGAATGCCCAGCCCCCGATGGGCGTTTCGGCGAAAACTGCCACTGCGAGATCGCATAGATCGACTGGATCCCCTGGGTCATGGCGCGTTTCATCTGGCTCTGACGCAGAGCGGAGGTGGATCTTTGGCGGCGGTACTCGTGGCCAGCGACGCTCCGCCGGTGTGGCAGCGGCTGCGCTGGTGAGCTCTGCTGGAGCGATGCGGATCGCGCTGCGGCTTGGGCGTCTCCGATTTCGGCCCCCAGGGGTCGCTGCGGAGCTGATTCTCTGGAAGAACGCAAGCCTGGCAATCGCGGAGACGGCTTGTGCGCAACAACAACAGACGGAGAGCAAGATGTCGTTGGCAGCGCGACGCCGTGGGCTCCCGCGGCAGCAGAAGCAGCGACAACCATGTCCGTTGTGAACGCATCTAGGTGCAGAATCGACTCGGTCAGGGCGGACAGTGTGGTGAGGACTTTGGACTGCACCGCTTCGGCTCTCCCAAGTCGAGCTTTCATGGTCTCCATCTGAGCCAGCAGATTGGATACCGCCTCCGCATGTTGCTGCAGCTGGGTCTCATTTGCTGCCGCCGCTCCGACAGAAGGTGCGCGTCTGCGGCGCTTGCGTCGTGACTCTTCTTCAGTGGCTCGTGGCTCGAAAAGCGTCTGCGAGTCGGCGCTCTTTTCGTCCGGCGGAGCTTGTGGCACTGGTGCTGCCGCTGCTGCGGAGGATTTCGTTCTCAGTCGCGATGCGGTGCCCCCAGGTATTGCTGTTTGTGGCAACGCAAAGTCTGGCGGAGGTTTACTGGTTAAGCTGATTGCAGCTCGTCTGGCCTCGTGATTCGACGGATCTCGTGTTGGCTGGGGCTGGACACCGATCTGCTGCTGTTGTTGACCATCCTCGACAGACTCGGATCTGGGCTTGATGTCTGCAGCCTGGAAGCCAAACACGATGGATTCGTCCCGGTGCTCGACGTCGATCTTGTCCGCGAGCGCGGTTGCCACTTCACTCACGGTCCAGTTGTCGCCAAACACGGTCGCACAGCGATTGCTGCGACTGAACTTGCGCTGGCTCCCTCCGGGGAGGTTCTTCAACATGGTGATTTCAGCATTGCGGCGCGTTTGAGGCGGCGACGCACGAGAGATGCTGCTTGATGCGACCAGCTCTTTCCACGGGTATGGGACGTCCTTAAGCAGGTTGTTGTTGATGCACTGCTTGAGGACCGCCAGCAGCACTTTCTTCCGGTCGCCCGGGTACTTGAAGAGCACATTCTGGAAATTCTCGCGGTTTAAGATGCACATCTCGACGTAGCTCACCGCGCGCACGCTCCCGGTCCGGCGGTAGTTCATGAGCAACGCCAGCTCTCCGAACGACTCGCCCTGGCGGAAGTGGTAGTACGTCTGCTCTTCCTCGGCGTCGCTCTCGGCCTGGACCCACCGCTTCTCTTCCTCTTCCTCGCTGTCGGACACCGCGTCCTGGAAGCTGCTGCTTGACGATGTCGTGAGTTTCCCGCTGGTGACTCCGCCGCCGCCGCCGCCCCCACCACCTCCGGTGCTCTCCGTGCTGCTGCTCTTGACTTTGACGAACTGCACCAGCTCGCACTTGCCTTTGTTGATCATGAAGAGTTGCTCGCCCGTCTCACCCTTGCGGATCACGTAGTCGTCGGGCAAGTACACGCGGACGTCGAGATTCAACACGATCTGCGTGATGAAGTCGGGCGAGCACTCTTTCCAGAACGGGATGTTGACCACGAGCTCCATGTATTTGAAGAGCCCGACCTCGCGCTCGAGCGAGTGGGTCAGCCGCTTGGAGAACTTGATAATGTCGCCGTCGAGGCACTCGTACTCGCGCCAGAGGTGCTCGTAGTATTGGTGGATGCGATCTCGAAGCTCGTGCGGCAGCTGCATCTTGTTCATTGTGTCAAACACGCTTTCCATCTTGTGCTGGTAGTTGGACGAGTTGGCGTAAAAGTTCGACACGAGCATGGCGACGTTGCCGAACACAACCGCGAGCACGAGCGAGCCCAGCATGATCGCGCCGATGTTGTACGCGTTCTGCGCCATGGTGCCCGTGTTCGAGTTCCCGGTCTCGCCCTGGAGCAAGAGCATCGAGAGGTAATAGTTGTTGGTGTACGTCTCGAACGGCGAGAGCTCGTGAAACGACGCTTGGTCGCTGGGCGAGGACTTGAGCAACTCCCACGTGCACGCCATATAGTGCGCTGTTGCGAGAACCCCGACGACGAGCTTGATGATGCGGAGCAGGTGCGAGTAGCGCGAATACTGGACCCACGCCCAGAATTTCTGGGTTGCGTGCAGCGCGCGCGCGGCGGCGAACACCGGCGCGAGGCTCAGTTGGTGCACCAGTTTCGGGACGCGCGAGAGCAGCACCGTCACGAAAGCGCTGTTTGCCTCGCTTGTAGAGCGCTGACAGGACAAGATCGCGATCGAGTCGAACGGGATCGCTGCGAGCAGATCCACGATAAACCACGAGCGCAGGTACCTGTGCGCGATCTGGGCACGAGAGACCACGAGCTGGGTGCCGTCCTTGTTGTAGAACGAAGTGTTAAACGCCAGCAGTAAGTCGACGATGAAGGCGCTCTCGAATACAACATGCAGTCCCAGGCACGAGTGCTCGGACTTGTCTTTGGTGAACACGGCGACGAATGGGAAGTAGATGATCTGGAGCGCGAACGCGAGCAGCAGCGTAAGCTCGCGGACTTGCTGGAACTTGCCGTTTGGCGCGATCGGTTGCTGCAGACGCGCAATGGCGTCGAGTCCTAGATTCCGGATTCTCTTGAGCACTCGTCCCCAAAACGGTCTGGGGGCCGAGATGCGCTGCTTCACGAGGTCAAGCGAGTGGAGGACCGCTGACGATCGGCGTCGACCCATTGAGCCATTCTGCAGAGCGCCGTCCGTGTCGGTGGACACTCGCCGCAGCTGGAAGCGCTGCACCAGCGCTTTGTGCGCCTCGGCCACAGACGACCTTCGAGGAGACTGGTACTTTTGGATGAACCGCTTGGAGGCTCCGTGCGCGAGCTTGCCCAGGAATTGGCATTGCTGCTCCTTCGCTGGCACCACGACAGCGGAGCTATGGGGCTTCAGGTCGGCTTCGGAGCCTTCATACTTGATGGCGTGCACCATCGCTTGAGGGAAAAGGAAATGAGCTCAACGAGACGCGCGATCAAGGTCTGACGACTCCGCGAATGAACGAGTGCGTGAACTGGTGCTTGCCCTCAATTGTCCACTCTATTGCGTCGGCCTTCTGGTCGAAGCGCAGCAATGAACGGAGCGAGGCAGTGAGTGAGTGGGGGGTAAGATCAGCAGCCCGCGTCTAAATTTACGAGCCACACGTCTGTCATCCAGGCAGGACCATGTTTGCTGCTGCGGAGAGCCTCGGCGAATCCCAGCGAACGACTCAACAATGGCAATGGGACGGTGGGGGCATATCTGGACAGTAATGGCGATGGGAAATCTATTTTCCTGCGGCTGGTCAAATCCCGCTGTCAATCTTAAATTGCTCGTGCTTGATCCTCATGGAGCCTCGCCAGCCATCAATCACTGCAGTTGCAAAGAGTTTGTAATTATTAGTGCGCTGGGGGGGGGGGCTATTTTCGATACACTTGGGTTCGCTCTCATGGGATGGAGCAATACACAGTGGCACCTTCATGTTGCTGTACCTGGAGCTCGCGGAGCTTGCGCGAGTACATGGGGAACTCAAACAGCAGCGTGCGCTTGACGGGCATCGGCAGCTTGCGGTAGAGCGCGGGTGGCAGACAGATGAGCGGACTCGTCGACTTCTTGTACTCGACGTAGAACGGCTGCAGCCCGAATCGCTCGTCGTAGCGCTCTTCCGCCATGGGGATCCCGGACAGGAACATGAGCAACACGAACGTCAGGACCGGACTCAGCACGCTGATGTAGAACCACCGCTGCGAGCCCGTGAACGTCACGGACGCGACGATCGTGAGCCCGACCCAGCAGAGGATCTCGCCAAAGTAGTTGGGGTGGCGCGAGTACCGCCACACGCCCGAGCAAAGCAGCTTGCCCTTGTTGCCCTTGTTTTCGTAGAAGCTTTCCTTGGTGGCGTCCGCGGCCCACTCGACGAGGAACCCGCCGACCCAGAGCGCGATACCCACGACGTCCTGCGCCTGGCCGAACGCGTGGTTCGTCGCCGCGTCTTCTTGCTGGAACGCGTCGCTCGAGTTCACGAGGATGACCGGGATGGACACGCTGAATACCCACACAATCTGGAAGACCCAGAAGCCGAAGAACGATAGGAAGTTGGCGCGCATCTCGTCGAAGCGCTCGTCCTTGCCGCGCTTGATGACGCGGAGCAGCAGGTGCAAACCGAGGCGCAGCGCCCATACCGCGACGAGCACCGTCACGACGACCGCGCGCATCGCGTAGAGGTCCTGCACGAGGAGGCAGAGCACGGCAAGCGTGAGGAAGTTGAGTGTGCCCGCGAGGTCGGTCACCTTGTCGAACTGGCACAGGAACGCGATCGCGAAGAAGCTGCACTGCATCACGACCGTGACCGCGAGCGACACGAGCAGCATATCGCCGCCGGAGAGCGTGGCTGTGTCCGTCGGCATGGCTGTGACTGTGTGTGTCTAGGAGTGGCGAATTTCTTAATAATAGCAAAGCGGCATGCACGGAGGCGCTATTGCGGTGGCGGTGCTGCCGCTGTGGTGCAAATGCGCCACAGTTGGCCAGTCAACGTGGAACACGAAAGAAGCCACTACCTGTCTAACGTGATATCAACACTGTATGTCACTGACCAAAATGACGGTCACTTGTCGCAAATTGCACTTTGCATACTAGATTAAGTTTATAAATATGTATTCCCGCTTTCAAAAAGCCAACACCATAACTTTAAAAGCAATTTAAAGTGGAGGAAATATACTGTGGATCCTGTGTAATCGGATGAAGTACTCCGAAGCTTCTGGCTGAATTTGGAATTCTGCAGCCATCCTGTGCATCATCACGAAATGATGATGCGGCAACAGATATCGAACCGTGGGAGCGCGCATTGAGCATTCGGTGCAAATTGCAGTCGTCTTCGTGCAAATTCCCACGCGAAGATCAACCAAAGA
>JAASGK010001022.1:0-13097 GCA_023334195.1 Globisporangium emineosum
AAAATGGGATTGTGACAAAACGGTTTGGCGTTATGGACTAAGAGACGGCTCAGACTGACCAGCTCATCACGAAGAATATTCCCGTCCCAAATTCTCCTGGCGAAAGTTCTCACAAGCGGAGAAAATTCGCAAAACGTGATGAATTTTCAGGGGTGCGGAGACTTTTTACAGCCACAGTACGTACTGTAGTGAAGAGCTCCGCCCTGCCAATGAGGCTGCCCTCACCAAGTGTTTCTCCTCTGCGAACCCCCTCTTTTTACCCCAATCTGGCTGCATACTTGGGATGCCGACACTCTCCTCGATATATATACAGAGCGATTCCCTGGACCCAACGTCGCCGCTCAGCTTCATGCCAGCCAGTTATTCACGCAAGACTTGCACCAACGGCGTTTCCATGCATCGAGTTGCCAAATGTCAAGACACGACATACACTGCCATGGCAACCAGCATATGTGCAGATAATAGGTATTCGCATGGAGCCGGCGCAGCTCCTCTTTTCTCTTCTTGGTATTTCTGGTGGACTAGTGTCAATAGCACACGGGGGTCGTCGAATAACGACCAGGCTTTCCAAAGTGCATATGGAGGTCAGCTCTGTAGTGGCACGGCTGGAGAACGGATCTGTGTATATCATCATATCGATGGTGCTTCTAACAACAAGAGACTGGCAAAGCCTCCTGGGATGCGACGACGAGTGTACGTGTCGCTGATACTACTAGGGCTGTTAGCAGGCGCCATTATTGTGAGGAGGCTTGTGAACTATCTTGCCTAGCATGCCGGCCACGCCGCCCACCAACCCTGTGAACATACCACCGAAAATAGTGTACAGAACTCAACACTATACACTATACACTCAGATATCTCGGGAGTGACCCTCAAAGCAATGGCCAAGACCAAGGTTGATCTGGCCATCTCGATACAAAAGGGCTGCGCCGAACAAATGTGAGCTATTGTAACAGTGGCGCGATCGATGCGCTAACGTCAATGGAACCGGCACTTCGTGTAGGTTCAGACTGCTATTATAATAATGCTGAAGACAAGGTCTGGAGGTGGCAGCAGCCCTCGAAGCAAGAATCGAATACAAACAGTGGCGATTTCCAGACTGGTAGTCGAGCAACCTTGGTTTGCAGCCGCTAAGGTTTTTGTATCCTTCTGTGTTAACCGACCGCGTCACTTTACTAATGATAATGATAATGACAATGAGGTGTATTGAGGAACGCTTAGGCGACCAGCAATATCCATCCCAAGCACTACCCCCCGGAGCCGATGTCACGTGCGTCACTTTACTAGTCGTTTCAAGAAGAGTTTCTGGATTTCAAGAAGCTCGCGATGGACTCTAACGTTACACCCCACTTCATCGCTTTTTCTCATCCAGGAGCATGTTCTCGATCATCTGGTACCGCGAGACGAACAGTTGCTGGTAGGTGGGGATGACAGATTTGGTCATGCCTTCTTTGATCTCCTGCCGCGTGACGTTCGCATACATTCGCTCGTCTATTATCCCAGGTACCGTGAGGATGCACATTTGAATGGTGCTGAACCCAGGAGCGCCAGGCACAGGTTTGATCACAGCCCAGCCCTTCTCACGGAGAGGCACGCTCTGTGGACTTGGTTTGCCGGATTTGGGTGGTATCGGCCAGTCTGTTGTCCCGTCCCAGCAGAACACCAAGCGGTCTTTGCTCAGGAACCGCTTGCTCACTGACCGGGTTGGGATTTCGACCTGTCTCCCTTCCTCGAGTTGCACGGTCAGCCCTCTTCGCATCAGCGTCACGTCTTTGTCTGCAACGAAGAACTTCAGGTTGACAATGGTTCACGACAGTTAGCAACACGCGGTAAAAGCCTGCAAACTTTTAAAGCACTTGGGCAGAACGAACCTCGTCGGCGCCGTCACCTTCTTGCACGCTCTGAGATTTCAGGAACCGCCACGACACATCTTTCATCGCCCCGAAGCTGAACGGCAGGGTCTTCATGTCACGAAGCTGCAGGGTCGCGTGTTTGTTGGCGTCGACGACGAGTTTGACATCGTTAAACTCATGTTTGTGTGCGTATTGGCGGTCCGTGTCAGCAAACACGTCGTCCAGCTGTGCGTAGATCGTGTCGAGCTTGCCTGTAAGGGCATCGTAGAACACGCCCAAGTCCGCTTTGCTCAGCGGAGTCTGCGTGACGGCAGTGTCGGAGATCAAGATACTGTGCGCCTATCAACAGGGTATATCAGCACAATCAGCGGTCAGCAACAATCAGCAATACGACAGCTGACTCTGAAATACCTCGTCGTCGTCGCTCTTGCTCATGAGCACGTTCTCAATCTGCTTGACAAACCGCAGCTGGGTCTTCACCAATTTCCGGAGTTGCCGGTTCTGCTCCACGTCGCCAGCGTGTCGGAGCTTGGGCTTCTTGGCCTGTGACGCGGCGCTGGTCTTCGCTAAAGCTGCTTCGTTTGCCGCCTCCTGCTTCTGCTTCTTTGTCGCTCTTGCTTTTATTTTCTCCAACTGGTGCTGCAGCGCTGCAGCGTCCTCGCGCAGCATGTCGATCTCCTGCTTGGCGCGGATGCGCTTCTTCCCAGGCTTAGGCCCAGACGACTCAGTCACCCGAGCGCTCTTGCGATGACTTCGCCGTTTGCCTGCTGTCTGCTTCGGCTTCACCTCCACCGTCTCTCTCTCCACCACGACCCCTACCTTGTCTCCTGTCGAAGCGATGGTCTCAGGTATACTCTCGATGGTCTCCGCATAGCTGCTGCCTCCGTTGCTCTGCTGTTCGTCGTTTTCGCCATCTCTATCGAACGCTTCCATCTCTGTGAGGAACGCCATGAGCGCCTCGTGCGCGGGGATCGACAGACCGTTCGAGGCAACCGATGGCGTGAACGCTGCTTCGCCATCGCCCTCCACGTCGTCGAAGAGCAGCAGGTGGTCGATGGAAAATGCAGTTGCTGACTCAGCTTCTGCCTGGGGCTCGTGGAGCGCCGCCGCCGGCGCAGCGATTGGGGGGTCCATTGAGCTGTATGCTAATAGTCTTGCCTTCTTCTTCTGGCTAATAATACTGAGAGGTCCTCACTTGTCCGTTCATATCATGATGATGGCAAATAATTTGTGTCAACAATCTCCCTTATAACGAGTAAATAGCCTGGACACGTTTTTAGTCTGACTCTCAAGAGTGGAGATGGTGTCGACTTAGGGGTTTGACAACTCAGGAGAGTTGTAAGGAGGGAGACGCCACACACCGTTAAAGATGCAGTATTTGACTGTGTGTTGAGTTGCTTGCGCGCAGTTCAGGGACAGTCAACGTGGATGTCATCGAGTGGTTGTGAAAATGTTATCAAGAGCGCTTTTCTGACTTTATAAATCAGCGTAGCTGCCACTTAGAAAATCAACACCTAAGTTCACAAAAATGATGAGACCAAAACCTCACGCCACTAAATAGACATCCCAGTGCATAATCATCCCAAACCACTCCCCTATATGTGTTTAACTGTAAATAGTATACTTAAAGTAATAGTATTAAAATCTTATTCTTATTTATCGTATTTCCTCAGCTTACTTTAGATTTCACTATCAAATCCACCTCTATAATAACAAATGTGCATTATGCAAGTTTAAAAAGGTAGGAACTGCATTCAACCTCAGAAATGGTTTTAGCATCCTCCCACTCATAAAACGATCACCGCACTAGGCAGTCGCAAGGAAGAAATGGTGCCTCCGTCGAGCGGTGCAGTTGTACACCGAGCGTCAAAGCCTACTCCGCGCGAATCGTAGATGACATCGATCACAAAACACTGCTGCTGTTCGTGAAATACCAGTGCACCGGCGCAAGCACCGACTCAGCCACAGGCGCAAGCACCAGCTCAAGCAAGTATGTTTCGACCATTAGCAACAACACTGTCTGCACCTGACGGTGCATTTCCCCTACATTCTGAGCCACATCATCGGTGTCTCGATCGATCTCATGAGCCAAATGAGCGAGGGCTTTACGTCAGCAAATGAGTTGTCGTCAACTCTGCAAAGCATCCAGGGGAGGCGCTGCAACCGGTACAACAAACTGCTCTGTATCTTCAGCTACAAGAGCCAAGAGAGAGCAAGCGCAGGCACCCTTTCATTTGCTGTCCATCCTCCATCGGTTCATGATTACTTGAAGCCAAACGCAGTAATTGACAGCACAACCCTGACTTGTGGCTTCTGCGAACGAAGATTTACCAGCACTTGAATGAGCGCGCTATGCAACAATTAGAGATCCGGTGCCTTATTCGCATTGACCACTCAGTCAAATTCTGCAAGCGGCTGAAGCAATTCTCGGCAAAAGGACAAAATGACAGTTTGAGCTCGGCGAAGATGTTGTTGCTGACCCAAAATGAGATTGGGCAAATCGTCGCGAGGGTCACAACACGCTCTGAGAACAACATAGAGCTGGAGAACCTGTTGCGCCTGTCCATCAACCCACGAGTCCAGCAGAAGCAAAACCCTGCGAAAGTGATAACGGACAAGGCAAACGCTCTCAGGAATCTTGTGGGTGCAGTGTTTGGTGGTCGAGCTGAAGTCAAGCAAGACCCCTTTCACGTCGTTCAGAGACTTACAGAGAAGGTGAAGAAAGGTAAAACCAAGCATCATCTAGCAAAAGCGCTGTCAGCAGCAATATTCACAGTCGATGGCGAGCTGCGTGAGCCTGCTGAAATGAGGCAACGAGTTCAACTGCTGCTCACCAAGCCCAGTCTGTCGATCTCAATTGTACCCTGGATGAGTTCAATGGCTGTCTTGGGAGCAATCTTGCACAAATTGATCGTCAAGACTTGTTCATTCCACGCAACAAATAAAGCGAAGCTGGTCACTCACGCCAGATTGTATCAACAAGTCAACTGGAATCTGTGCACTCCAAGGTCAAGCTGCTGATTTCGCGAAATGTCTCGCTCGAGGTTGGGATGAGAGTCCTGGACATGTTCATTTTTCAAGTAAGTAGTTGCGCTGATGGTCATTGAGTGCGAACGTATCTGACCTAACTCTCCTATTATGTGAGTAGTACAATACGAAGATCGGCGCGAAGTTCCAGCGAAATCCGCAGTTTGGTCGCGCAGATATGTGCAAGTACACTGAAGCAGCAACCAGATACAACGGAATCATCCCAGAAACCCCAGAACGGGAGTACATTCTCAGTCTTCTCTCAGAGTCCGTTGTCGAGCCAACTTATCACCTGGCGTCGAGTATGGATTTCCAGTGCGGCAATTGGCTGGATATGTTCGAATCCATTCCGTTTGACAGCGAAAGATTGGAGCCTCAGCTGCATACTGCTGCGAAATACAAGGCCCCCATTGAGACTCTCCTGTTTCAGGCATTGCCGTGCATGACGACAACGAAACGAGACGACTTTCTATCCTGCTTCGCAATTAGCGCAAAAAACGCGGAGATTTCGAATAACTTTTCTGGTGAGGAATACGAGCTGTTGCGCCAAGTTCGCCACGAGCAAGCTGCCTCGAATCGCAAATGGCACGATTGTGATCTCGTGACAACAATCCTGTACAATTTGGTTGCTGCTCGCAACCCTCACACAAGGTTCAAGCTAAAACAGCGGGGATACTTGGCAATTTCTTCAAAAATACGCGAGCTGGGCGCCAACTCCGGGAAGCCAGCACCAACTACCAAGTCTTCATCATTTTTCCGATTCCAACCAAAGACGGTAAAAGCTGCCCAAGACAATCCGACTGAGAAGTACACCATCAAGGAGCTCTTTCGACTAATCCGAAGCACAGTGTACATGTTGAAAGCAAAGCAAACATTTCTCAAAGTGTACGACTTTGCTGTGTGCGTTCTTGTGAACGTATTTGCCAAAGACGACAAGGCATTGGCAAAGCGCTGGGAAGCCATGAAGCGGACCGAGAACTACTCGAAAGCAAAGAAATCGGAACTCAAATTCAAAGTTCGCGCGCCTTTGCTCGCCAACGATTCCCAGAAAGCTCATCCAGCGACCGGTTGACCTCCAGACCGGTGTTCGCCAAGCAGAACTCGTGCAGCACCTGTCGATACCGATCTTTCCGGAGCAATTCTTGAGCAAGTCGCATCGGCATCCACTTTCTCTCTTCCTGCTCCGGAGGAGACTGCAGATCTTGTCGCGGAGCCCGTTGACTCGAGTTCGAGCATGGAAGGTCGGCAAAGTAACTCAGTTGTGGAAGAGTGCGCTCCAGATGTGAATGCAGTCCCCTCGACCAATGAGCTGTTCGCACCAGGAGTTGAGAGAGTCAGACAACTCGCTTCTGTTGCCGGAAGACCAAGAAAAAATTCGGCAAATGAGTGAGCGCCCTGGGAAGCGCACGCAAGGGAAATGGGAGTCTATCCACGCTTATTACAAGGCTTTGCATCCAGAAGGATCACTTACAATCAACGCCCTTCAGTGCCGCCTGAAGGACTACAAGAAGATACGCGCACGGCGAAAAGCGGTGTCAGCGAACGTTTCCATTGAGGCGAACGCTCCGAACGCGGATTCCGCCATTTCGGGTTTCGCTGTATTGACGAAGAAAAGACCAGCATCGAGAGATAGCTGTCAGTCCTGCTTCAGGAAAAAGAAAAAGTGTGGCATAGAATCGAAGAATTCAGAATGTGAGAAGAAGCCAGCCTCGAGAGCTGGATCCATTTATCCGCAAAACTAAATAATCAGACGCGAATGCATGTACCTCTTTATCACTGATCGCTTCTTCGGAATGTAGACTCTTTGATCTCCGGGTTGCGGTGACGACGGCAGGTAGTGCGTTCTCCTATGTTTGCACAGAGACAAAAAGCGTGAGTCACTCGCGTTCTCTTGCTACTTCTCAAAGTTTCAACATAAATCATCACAAACTCACCAGATACCCCGCTGTCGCCAGCACAATTCCCATCTGTGCGTCCAGCCAGCATATATACGACGTGGTGCAGGCAAAACCCGCGATGATCCGCAGGACCGCTTGGGCTTCTCCGTTTTGTTCACGTTGTGATCTTCTTCATTACGCACTGCTTCAATTTGCGATCGCGCTTTGGTACCCACCAACAGAGAGAGTCCGCATACTCGAAGTGCGGCTGACGCAATCGCCCACAACCACAAGTGCTCGCTTGGATCTCTGCGTGATTTCTGGCAGATTGGATCTCCTTACATTCACTCTTGCTATTCTCTCGATTGCTATTTCTGTTGGAAAAGGAAGGGATTGCGGGAACGATCATCGGGAAAAGTCAGCAGTGATCAACAGTGAAACAGTGACCCGATCTGCCCTCCGTGCCGCCGCCGCCGCTTCGCCCACCGAAGCCCCGCGACTGCCTCTCTACCCTGCAGCAGTAGAAGTAGCCCCAGTAGCCCATGGTCCAATGCCTGCGCCAGCAGCAGCAGCTCCAGGCGATCAGATGGACCCGTTCGACGTGCTTGTGCTCGAGTCGCTCCTGTCCGCCACGCCACATGAAGCCCCGGGCGACGGCACCTCGTCAACTGAGACCCCCCCGCCGAACGACCCACAGGCAGCCCTCGCCGCTTTCCTCGCGGAGATGGACGCGTTCGACCAGGACCTCAAGCCGCTTCGCGGTGGCGTCAGTGGCGGCAGCATCGATCTGCTGGCGAGCGTTCCAATCCTCAAGAGAACCAGTGATGCAAAGGGTGATGCCACGATCCACACAGCAATGCAGTTGAGTGATAATGATGAGTTTAGCAACGTATATCCTGCTATCCCTGCCCCTGTAGTCGTCCCTCCTCCTGTTATCCGACTGGAGACGAATAGCAACGAAGCGATCGCGTCGGCGTTCTCGCTATTTGCGCAGAAGCGCGCACTGGCGTTCACGATGGAGCCGCCGCGACCCGAGAAGCGGGAGCCCAAGCGCCGGGTCCGCGCGAAGGAGGAGATCGACACGTTGCGAGGTACGGCTGAGAGCTTGGAGCGCGACCTCAAGAAGCTCCAGTCAAACGAAGCGAGCCAGCGAAAGCGGCTGCGAGTATCAGATCAGCGCGACGCGCCTATTACGTCGACCGCGTTCTCGATCATATCCACAAATCAGGACAGCAAAGCAGTGGCCGTCCTGGCGCTCGAGACGAACCGGCAGCTTCGAAAGACCGTGGAGACCCAGCTCAAGTTCACCAGCGAATTCTCAAAAACGCTCGGCAAGCAGCAGAACGAACCCGAGGTACGGCACAGACCGTTGCTGTTCACATGCGTGAGCCTATCTCTCACACTTTGAAGTGTGCTCACTTCACACTTTCCACTGTGCTCGTGCTTTGCCTAGTCCTCCAGTTGGGTCACGACCGAGAAGCTCGAAAAGAATATGCCCGTCACCAACTTGGACTACGTCGCGTTCTACGAAGCGCTCGCAGGCAAACTCGACATGATCTACACGCAGCTAGACGAGGTGTTTGCCAATAAGAGCCTCTTGAACGCGAGAGTGGCCTCTCAAGACGCCCAAGTGGTCGTCAACGACGCCGACAGACTCGCGACGCTCCAGTTCCGCGACGAGAAAATCCTGCCGTTCAACTTCCAGTCGGTATGCGAGGCCAGCTGGCATATTATTGGGGCTGACTCGGTCTCTAGTGACAATGACGGACTCACTGAGGTGTGAGGAGGACTTCACAGCGTTGGTGGTGCGGCCCATGAACCAATTTCACTGTGAGCTGACACATTTATCTTGTTATTGCCATTCAGATTCTGCCGAAAGACGACGACGTGCTCCTGGTCAAGAAGGCGCTCTCCGCGTCCCTGGACGACACCCGCGATGTGCTGATCCCCGTCCGGATTGTCTTCAAGCGGTTTCTGAGCAAGAACCGCATGGTGGTTTGTTGGGAGGGGATCGCTGAGTGGCCCTGCGAACTCGCCGAGCAGTCAGCGGAAGCACGCAGTGTGGATGTGCGTGAGAAAGGCTGGGGGTTGATCCAGCCCATGCCTGGGTCCGCGTCCGGAGGCGACGGTGGGGACTCGGGGCTGTACCACATCCAGATCTGTGTGCGCATGAAGCCGGGCCTCAGCGACGAGCGCATGATGGACGTGCCGTCCCAGGTGCAGCAGCTCGCGCAGCTCGTGATCCCGACGTACCAGCAGATGATCGCCGCGCGCTTCCAGATGGTCGAGAACCTGCTGCTCGACAAGTATTTGTGAAGAAAGAATTCCTCAACACATCTGCAGTTTGTTTTACGTTAGTTTCGCTTGGTAGAGACTAACTAGGTAACCACATCCTAGGGTAGACGCGGGTATGGTATGGAGTGAACGAACGAACGAGTCCCGAGACGACGAAGGCGGATAGATAGATAGATGCAGGAGCTCAGTGAGGTGAGTGAACCAAGGGGCTTGTGGTGCACACAAATCCCCGGGGACTGCTGCTCGTGTGTTGACTTTCGCTCGGCACGTGAGAGCGACGCGATGCCGAGCCAAATCGCGAGAGAACAACTCTGCAGAATGGAGTTGCGCAAAATCCGCTACATATGTTGTTGACAAAAAGTGTGATTGCCACCAACATCAGTTCAAACCACTTTTGTTTCACTACACCCTTTCTAAATCTGCTAAAATGGTCCTGTCGGTTGTTTCGACCTAGTTTTTGTAAGATCACTCTCAGTTTCAACCCTTCTTATTCACCTGAAAATACCTTCGTATTCATTATTAAAGGTTGTCAATAATGGGTGGGACCGAGCTTGGCATAATCAGCCTTGCGGATGGGAGCTCCTGATGCGTGCATTCCAAATCATCACACTCTGTGGGAACTTCGCAGAGAAGAGAGACCGCAATGGACCTGTCTACGGCTGCGATCGCAGAGGCGACGGCACCGTGCCACGAGCCCCAGGCCGCATCCGCAAGCCCAGCGTCCGAGGCTTTGTCCACCGACCACCTGCTGCTCTTTGACGACTTGGAGGAGCTCGGCGACACAGGAGCAGCAGCAGCGCGCACGCCGCTGGAAGCTACTTCGAGCGGTCTGTCGATCCCCGCGCACGACGCGCTCATGGCGTTCCTCGCCGAGATGGAGGCGCTCGAAGAAGAGCAGCAGAGCAACGATGGCAGCAGCAACAGCAGCAACACAGAGACTGTCGAGACCACAGCTGATACTACTGGTATACCCGCGACTACAAATACTCCAAGTGCGCACGGTCTCAAAGGCGAGGTGTTGGCAGCAGCGGAGAAGGAACACGTAGCGAACCGACAGCATCAAGTAGCAGCACGATCAGACTCGCGTAAACCCGCGTACGTGGTTGTAAGGCCCCCCAGTGGCGGTGTGTCTACTATTACTACCACATCCAGCTCAGCCAAGCCCGAGAAGAAGCGCATCCGTGCCAAGCAGGAGATCGACATGCTGCGCGAGGACGCCGAGGTGCTGCAGCACCATCTGGAGGCACTGCAATCGACATCAGCACCTTCGTCGACTTTTGCCGACGGTGCCGCATCAAAGCCCTCGAAGAAGCCCAAGCTCCGACACACTGGCGCAGTGGAGCAGAATCGGAAGCTCCGGAAATTGGTCAGGACTCAATTGCGGTATGCCAAGCAGATCGAGACTTTGCTCACGAGCAACAACCCAGATAACGAGGTACTGTATGAAGCTTGGGTTGATGGTTTGTCGTTCTGGCGGCTTGGTTGGCTGGAGATTAGATTGGTGAGGCTACTTAACTTGGCTGTGACGACTGTCTGTCTGCAGGAGCAAAGCATCTTGATCTCAGACAACGCGATCACGAAGACCCCGTTGAGCAAAGCCGACCTAGTCGTGTTCTACGAAGCGCTCACGGGCAAGCTCGACGAGCTCTACGCTCAGCTGGACGACGTGTTTGCCGATGCGAAGCTTCACACTTCGCAGCACCAGGTGCAGCAAGAATTCAGCGACGCGAAGCTCGTCATTGATGACGAGAAGCACGTGACGTTGCAGCTGCGTGACGTGAAGACCCTGCCGTTCAGCTTCGAGTCTGTGAAGGACGTGTCATTGCGGTTGTTGAAAGCCCAGAGCGTGAAAGAAGGCGACGGCGTCGACGAGGTGCGTTGTGGTCGAAAGTAGTTTGTGGGGGATCACTCTATCGAAAGTTGGCTTACCGTACGAAACCATTTCTGGATGTGTGTAGCTTCT
This sequence comes from Globisporangium emineosum, assembly GCA_023334195.1. Taxonomy (NCBI): domain Eukaryota; phylum Oomycota; class Peronosporomycetes; order Pythiales; family Pythiaceae; genus Globisporangium; species Globisporangium emineosum. Next base: position 11,016 of record JAASGK010001022.1, read on the forward strand.
TGTTGCAGACGAAGACGTGATGCTGATGCGACGGGGCATGGTCGTGCAGCTTGGGGAGGGCGAGCCGGAGGTCGAGATCCCCATGCGCGCTGTGAGCAAAAAGTTCCTGAGCAAGGACCGCATGGTGTTCTGCTGGGACGGTACGACCGACTGGCCGGCGCCACCTCAGGTTGCAAAAGACCAGCCGCAGAGCGTGCCTCTCCGTGAGAAAGGCTGGGCCGTGATCAAACCCGTGCCTGGGGTTCCTGGACTCTGCACCATGCAGATGTGTCTACTCATGTCGCCCGGGGTCTCGGACGAGCGGGTGTTTGCGATCGTCTCCCGTCAAGATATAGAGGAAGGCATCACCAAGTTTGTCATCCCGACGTACCAGCAGGCGTTCGTCTCGCGGTACCAGATGGTGGAGAACATGCTCCTGGACGAGCAGAGGCGCTGATTCGCACCATCCACTCCAATGGACCACTTGTGAAGAAGTACTGTAACGACGGAGTATATTGCACTGGTAATTCATCATAAATACTTGTCTAGAAGGAAATTCTCGATCATCTGCGAGCGCGACGTGAGCATTTGCTGGTACCCTGGGATCACAAGCTGCGAGAGTCGCTCGACCTGCGTGGGAACGTCCACAACGCGCTCGTCGCTCAGTCCGGGCTTCATGCGCACGCAGACCTGCACGTGACAGAGTTCCGAGTTGTCAGGCATGGGCCGGATCAAGCCCCAGCCTTTCTCACGCATGGGGACACTGCCTTGCTCTGCGCTGACGCCACCGATGGCTTCCAGCGACCGCGTGCAGGGCCACTCGGCCGTGCCTTCCCAGCAAAAGACGATGCGGTTCTTGCTCAGAAACCGCTTCGAGACGATCCGGACCGGGATCGCTACCTCGTGGCCGCCATCACCAATCTGCACGGGCAACGCCTTCTTCATGAGCAACACGTCGTCGTCCTTCGGGAGAACTGCAGAGAGCGGGTCGTCGGTCTCGACCGCGTCGACTTGGACGCTCCTCCAGCTCGCCTCACCGACCGACTGGAAGTTGAATGGCAGGATCTTTTCGTCTCGGAACTGGAGCGTCACCAGCTTGTCGTCGTCGTTCACGATCACGCGCGCGTCCGAGTGCGCCAGCTTGGGTTTCAAGAGGCTCTTGGCAGTGAACACCTCGTCCAGCTGCGTGTAGAATGCGTCCAGCTTCCCCGTGAGCGCTTCGTAGAACGCGATGTAATCTGAATTTGTGATCGGCATCTGCTTGTCGAGCATCTCGGTCGTCGTGACCCAACCAGAAGTCTCTGTTTCACTCGGCTGCGTTGTGAGCAGCGTGTCTCCGATTTCTTTGGTGAACTTGAGCTGGGCCTCCACAGTCTTCCGGAGCTGCCGGTTAGTCTCCAGCGCCACACCACTCACTGCTTTGCTTTCTCTATTTGAAGATGCGACGGGGAACGCGGTCGACTTGACGGGCTCTGCGGCCTGCTTTTTGGGTTGGCGCGCAGCGCTCGACTTGAGCTTCTTGAGGTCGCGCTCGAGGTTCTCTGCTGTGCCGCGTAACGTGTCGATCTCCTCCTTGGCGCGGATCCGGCGCTTCCGCGTCTCGGGTCGCGGCGGCTCCATCGCGAACGCCAGTGCGCGCTTCTGCGCAAACAGCGCGAACGCCGACGTGCTGCTGGCTTCACCACAGTTGTCAGCTTGCTGTTTGGCGGCACGAGTAGAAGAAGTGCCACTGCTACCACCAGTCTTCCCCGTCGTCGCTTGGACGGCTGGACGACCAGTAGAATCACTCTTGATACTGAACGCACTGTGGGCTGAACTCCCCGCCAACAAATCGATGCTGGTCACACTGATGCTGCTGCTGCTGTCATCACAATAGAGCGGCTTGAGGTCCTGGTCGAAGGCGTCCATCTCGGCGAGGAACGCGGCGAGCGCGTCCTGCGCGGCGAGGTCCTGGGGACCGACGAGGCCATCTGCGCGCGTGGCGTCGCTGGAGCTCAGCGACTCGAGCACGAACGCGTCGAAAGGGTCCGTCACTGGGTGCGCTGTGGCTACTGCGACTGGCGCCGCGTTGGAGGCCGCAGCAGTAGCAGCCGTGCCGCGTGG
>JAASGK010001023.1:0-13084 GCA_023334195.1 Globisporangium emineosum
AGCCAGAAAGGGTACTCGTCACTGCTCCACTCGCGTACGCTGCTGAGCTCATCCACAAAGTACGAGCGAGACGGGAGCGTTTGCTGTTTCGCACTCTCTGCGAGTCGCTCCAGTTTGTCTTCCAGTACACAGAGCTCCATGAACACGAGCGTTGCAGCCTTGAAATCGGACCGTCCGGATCGAGACAACTCCGGAGCCAGCTGTAGTAGAACGTCGAAGTCAAAGGAACTTCGGCTGATGTCGTCGATCGTTGGCGTTGGAGCGTAGTTGATCATAGCAAGCAAGCGGCTACAGGTATTCCCATCTCGCACTTTCTCAGTGCTCTCAAATATGAACTGCTCTTGAGCCAATCTCTTGTTGCTCACATCGTTCAGCAGTGTCTGGAAAGTACTTACTAATGACTCGGGAGACTCGATGAGGCACGCTTCCGGGTGCTGATGGTACGCTCGCCAGCTTTCGTAAAGCTCGGCGTTCATCTCGGTACCCATGATGTCATTCTCGAGCTGCTTGATTGGCAGAGACGGGGTTTTCGCTCCAGTCTCTGTGCCTGGAGCGAGTAACTGCAGCAGCTTGGCTTCAGCCTCCCGCACAAAACCTCCACTCACTGGCGGTGGATTCAGATCCACCAACCTCGTCGGGACCCGCTTGACACGCAGTTCTCGCTGGCAAACACTACCCAGAATGATTTGCTCCTCCACTGGGTCAAGCCGCACCCGCAACACATTGCGATCGGGGTACTGAACGCACATCGCGCAGTACGCATCCAGCTCATTGGCGCAGTCAATCACCGGCATCACGCTTTCAACACCACTCTCAGCTGCCAAGAACGAACATCGTGCTGACTTCTGCAGCAGCGAGCTCGCCATGATCTTCAACGCTGGTTCGCGGTGCCCAAACGCGCAAATGTCCACCAGAGACTGCTTCTCACCTGACGAGAACGGGTGGCTGATGTAACACCCGCGCATTAACTTGAGCGCAGCTTCCGCACCAGTCATCTTGAGAAACGTACTGGGGATTGTCAGCCCCGTGCTCGCCAGTAGCGCACACAGCTGTAACCTCGAGACTGTGGACTCAGTCGTCAGTGTCCCCAAGCGACGGTGGACATCGAACATAACAACGTTGAGGTTCACCGAGGGATCCGCAGACACAGCGATATTAAACCTGCTCAAGACAGCGTCCTTGACAACCTGGCCCGTAGGCATGATCACTCTCAACTTTGGCTTCGCAATCGCAGCTGCGTCTCTCAGTCGAAACACCAGGTAGCGGCTGAAGTTCGGGAACGCGTCACCCAATTGCTGGGTCTGGTCGAGAACGTAGCCTTCGTACTCCAGCGAGCGCAGCAGGCCGCAGTTCAGATCCAAATCAAACGTCAACCGGAAACGCGGCAGACTGATCTTCACGCAGCCGCTTGGATCTCGAAGCACGTGGATATACGCGCTGTTTTCAAACTTCTGGAACACTCGAGTGAGTCGCTTGCTAACCGATACGAACGAGTCACACTCCGCCAGGCGCTCCATGATCGCAATATGCGGAGCTTTTGTGTCGGTCACTCGCAGCTGGAAACACTTGACAGAGGCAAAGTCGCTGGTATCCCCATCGCTGAACGTCACGATGAACGCCACTTCCTTGTCAAATGCTCTTTGGGGACGCGCAAGAACGCAGTTCTTCTCCACCCAGAACCACAGCGAGTGCAACTCTATCACACGAGTAGGAAGAACGTCCGACAGTTTCTTCCGCCACTTCAGTGAGCACAGCTCAAGTCGCTTTTCAATTTCCTTCTCAGCGTCAAAGTAGATTTCGCGAATGTACAACTCGCTCCCAAGGAAACTGAACTCCAGAAAGCACCCGCGGATCGGGTACGACGTCCGGTACACGCCTTTGCTGCACGTCACCTCGAAATCCTGCTCGCCAAACAGCTCCTGGAAGCACTCGGTCGCTCGGAGCTGCGCTGGCAGCCCTCCTGGCGTGTTGCCATCCGTCAAGATGCTCCCAGTAAACACGTTGATCGCAAAGTGCGTTTGCGTCGATCTGTCGTAGGTGGTGAACGAGGCCGACACTTGACCATCGTACTCTGGCTTGAGGGGTTCCCAGGTCAGGTCGTTCGGAGCACTGTGGTTCACCACCTGGAGCAAAGCCGTCAGCATCTGGTTGGAATTGTCGTTCCCAAGTACAAACGCGACGAGCTCCGGAGTCCTTCTCGCCATGATGCTCGATCCAGTGCCGAGCAGAAGATCGCCAGCCCTTCATCGCTCTGAACATCAGACTTCCACAAAGGACGAGGAGTTAACTCGTCTGTTAGCTCGCCGACCTGGTACAAAGCTTGCGTCACCACTGCTTTCACGCAAGGATGGCGCCAGGGTAGGCTGTTGTCTTTCACCGCACAGCAGATTTTCCGAACTTGCTGGTTCGGAAAAGCTCGTAGTTGGCCAAACTGGATAAAGGAACTCCGATCAAAATCGTCAGGGTACGATTCTCGAAGCTTCGAATACACCAAGTTGCCGCGCTTTTCGCCGCCAGGATTTGCGATTGCCCACTGCAGACTTTGGAACTCAGCTGGAAGCTGGTGGGTAAAGAACTGGATCATCATCTCCTGGCTGATCTTGAAAGGATTGGTCGCATACCCAGACGAATCCTTCCAGTAGATCCGAGTACCTCCACCGGGAGGATACAACACGCAGCATCTAGCATACTCGTATTTGTCGCCCAGTTCATCGATCGAACTTGGTCCGTGCGAGTGGGGCACGCTGATGTTCGCTGGACAAGCAGTGAAAAACGATTCAGAGGGATCCTTTCCTGAGCTGTACGCCTTATAATGCGCCAGCCAGGTCGAGCTTGGCATCTGCTCCATTAGGGTACTCCTCGTCAACGAATCTTTGGGTGCGAGTGCTCGCTGGGCAACTGCGCACAAGTCTCCCAGCATCGCAATGTCTGCTGGCATGTTGAGGAAAAACAGGATCTCCAGCGCAAATGCCTTGTCCTCGGGAAGCGGGTTCACAACGAACGGCACTCGAAGCGCCTCGGCAAGACCCCTCTCTTTACTGCCACGCTGTGCGGTTAGCTGATGAATCTGGTGTCGGTACTGCCGAATGTATCGAGTGTCACTCCGGCGTTGTTGCCATAGATACGATCGCCTTTTTTCAGTCAGCTCAGCCTCTTCATCCCTCAGCAGCTTCTCATACTGCCCAATTGAGACGTTCATGTTTTGAATCTCAGCTCGTAGATTGCTCGCAGTTTGCCTCTTTTGCAGGATCTGAGCCCATTTCACTGCCACGTTTCGCTCCAAGCGCTGGGATTCCTCTCCGTACAGCTTCAGATGCGTCTCGGAGTGGAGCGCGAAGGACCGAGCAAACTGGATCGTCGGAGCCTGGTTGTTCAAGTCGAAGAGCGGACCTCCCCAAGTTTGGTTCCACTTGCGGATATACGATGCGACGTGGCGAAGCGCGTCAATTGCAGTTTGCTCCTTTAGGACTGCGACGTTAAGGTGTTGCCAATCAAGCGCTATCCTGTAGCTGCTGAGTAGGTCGTGGGCTTCCACTAAAAGACGATGCGCAAGGCAGAAGCCAAGCCATTTGGCGATCAGTTCTCGACCTCGTTGCTCAACATCAAACAGCGCATGGCTGAGAGAGTCCTTCTCCCATTCCCTCGCACGCTCGTCGTATATCAAAAGGATATACCGGAGATCTTCGACACTATAGTCCGCATCGCAGTGGTCTATCCCTTCAAGTAGCAACGACGATCGTGCAAACAGGAAGTCTCCGATCGCCCGAAGAACCACGATCCCCGTCCTTCTACTCCCAGGTTTGCTCCCAGTGCTTGCGAGCCACGCAATGAACTCACCAGTCGAGCAGCTCGTCACGTCCACAAAGTCCACTGAGCTGATCTGCTCGTACGCACGAGCGACGACATCATAGTCATCCATCGACTGCTTGAACTTGTCCTTGTAGATAACCCGGGGCATTTGCGGATACGTCATCGACTGCCAAATCTCACTGAACGCTTCAGAATTTGGCAGCGAGTACGACGCTGCAATGGATTCGTTCACTCTTTCGACCGATCTGCTGATGGCGTCTCGTAGCTCGGCGCATCGCGACTCGATCCCATCTGCATTGTAGCCTCGCTGCGCGTGCTCAACGACTTGAAGCACAACATTCTGAAGCATCGCGAATGCACCTTCGGCCGTTGCCCAGAGCTGTGACTCATCTGCGGTCATCCGTGAGCTCATACGCTCCAGCTCGGCTGACTTCGCCACCAGCAGACTGAGTTGGAACAGCATCACAGCTTTAGCAGCTATGATGCCACAGCCGGGGAGGTTTTGGCGGATCACAACTTGCACAAGGGACCAGCAGGTATCGCGATAGCTCCCGCCAGTGTGAAGGCCCACGTCCGTTGTCCCGCCTCGGACCACGACCTTGTCGGCACCTCCAGAGTGACATCCCATCGTCGCCCTCACTTGTCCGATCAGCGCCGCAATGAACTGCGGCGTCTTCTGGTAGCCGATCGCGTTCTTCGCCGCGCTTCGACCTGCGCCAGCTCTTGCTTTAGCCTTCTCCAGCTCCTCATTTAGCCGAACTACTACCTTCTCGATCAAATCTAGGCGCACAATTCCACAGTTGAGGACCCCAGTCGACTTTGGCACCGCACTGTGGACGCATTCACCGCCGGGGATGAAGTGCACTACATGCTCCCACGCGTCAGGGAACACTAGACGCAGGGCGATACTGGACACGCTCGTCATCTCCATCTGCAGCGCACAGCCAAACTTTGGGAACCATTTCTCAATCCACACGTCGCCGCGAACGTGCTGCTCTTGGGCTCTGCTGGTACAACCACTCGCAGTAGCAACACTCAGAATCCCACAGACGCGCTTCAGCTCTCGGTGTTCCTCTGTAGCAACCTGGTGCAGCGGCACTTTCTGGTCGTCCACCAGCGGGTCCGCGAGCGAGAACACAAAGCCTTCGACCGCCACTGGCTTGATCGTGTCCACAAACTCGCAGAAATGCTGCACGAGGCGCTCACACGTCGCGACTTCCTGGCTCGTGCTCGGCCGCTTGAACGTGAACCGGAAGACTTCGTTCAGCAACAGATCGGCGTTCATGATTGACCGCTCGGCGCGCTTGCTTCCTTGCTCTCTGGTTCTTCTTCTTCTTTCACTTGAGCGAGCTTGTTCATTTCTGAGAGCTACTGTATTACAGCAGTAACACAGCCCCCAGCGTCCAACTGCGAGGTCTGGAGCCATCTGGGAGAGCACACGTGAGTCAGTTAGCCCAGCTCTCACGAATGGATTGGACCTGGTGGGTCGTTCTCTATCAAGCACCACTCGGCAACGGACCACGCGCGGAGAGTGACACCACCCAGGTCACATACACAGTGCTGCAGTTAAACAGAGCCAGGGATACGTATTCGATGCCGTTCGCCGATAGCGCATTGATTGCTCGTGTCACAACTCGCAGCGAACGCAGGCATTGCTCGCTCACTGGACGCCACCACCGCTGCATGAAAGCACGCGCGGGCGAAGAGATGGCGAAGAAGATGCTGCCGATTGTGCTGTTGAGAGCAACTGGGGGCAGCGACTCATGCAAGTTGGATCAATATACTCAGAACCTCAGCACATGAGCATTCCTAGTGCCCTTCATCCTCGTGAGTGCTGGTCATTTTTGAAAGAGTGATGATTACACAATCTAATTGGCCAAAATTCCGTTCCTGCCAATTTTATTTTCGCGCCATTTTTGTTGTTGCTATCTCTTATCGTTGATCGAAGAGCTCAATTGCTGCTGCATTCTGACGCAGCCAGCGCGTTCAGTTCCGAAGTATTTGCGAATGGCAGGAGCGAAGCGAAAGAGCGCCGCGCGCACCGTCGACCCCCCTGCGGGCTGCAGCGACGTCGCCACTGTGTACGAGGTGAGTGCGCTGGTGCGGTCATGGTGGTACCGTTCTCTGCTGTACAATAATGACGGCTCACCTTGCTTGTTTCCAGGATGAGAATGGCGTGGTGTGGAACTTCATGCTCAATTACACCAACATCTCGTACGGCTCTTACGGGTACGTTGTATGAGTGTGCTGTTTAAATACGCGTAGTTGCTGCATAGTCTTACGCTGACTGTACGTGGATGTTCTACCTTGGTTTGATACTAGCAACAACAAGTTCTACATGGTGCAGCTGATTCAGGATGGCAAGAACTACAAGGTGTTCCGGAAGTGGGGACGTGTCGGCGCAGTCAACCCGCAGGTACCTATCTATCGGCCCAATTGCTTCCAATTTGTGTAACTGTTCGCACTCAAAAAGTTACAGCAATCTAATGCTCTGGCGTGGATCTGTGGTTGTGGTTGGAAAATTCGTAGCGCGCACTGGAATCGTACAACACCTCACTGGAGAAAGCGAAGGAATCGTTCCAGAAGAAGTTCTCGGACAAAAGCGGCAACGAGTGGCCACTGGAAGGCCCATTCGAGCGAGTGGCTGGCAAATACGTGCTCGTTGGTGCGTTGCCTGCATTTGCTACTACGAGGATTTAAATGCAGTTGGAATTTACGATGTCCATACGTTGTGCTGCTGTGACTCGTAGAGCTGGATGATCAAGAACCTGACGATGAGGACAAAGCTGAAGCTGAAGCCTCCGACGACCAAGAGGAGAAAGATGTCGTGCCGAGCACTTTGCACGAAGACGTCCAGGATGTTCTCAAGGTATGCAGCATTCACACAAGCAACATGGTCATCATAAGATTGCGAACTGACGTGATGTGCTCTCCTGGTTTCCATTGGCTTGTGCAGCTCATCTGTGATGCCGACTTGATTGCGCAAGAAATGGAGAAAATGAAGATCGATCTAAAGCGACTTCCATTAGGTAAGTTGATACCTTGCCACTCTTACAATGTCCCGTACACCACTGCGATTTCCACAAGCTCATCCAATATATCTGAACCATTAGGCCGACTCTCGAAAGCGCAGATCTCGCAGGGATACTCGCTGCTGCAGAAGCTCTCGAACGCGCTCACTGAAATCGTCGAATTGCAAAAGCAGGACGCACGAGGCGGAGACCAGAACACTGCAACCAACAAAGCAGCAATTCCAATGGCAACTCGTCGCTCCCCCCGCCCAAAGCGAGTCTCGACTGCGAACACGTCCAAGATCCGCAAGCTCAAGACTGAGCTCAAGGAGCTCTCGAGCGAGTTCTACACGCTGATCCCGCATGACTTTGGTCGCTCGCTGCCGCCTGCGATCGACACGATGGCGGAAGTGAAGCTCAAGATTGACCTGCTCGAGGTGCTCGCGGACATTGAGATCTCGCAGAAGCTTCAAAAGGAGAAGCGAAAGAGTAAACAGGAGGGTGCGGACGCGATCGACCCACTGGACGCGCAGTACAACATGCTGAACGTGAAAATGGAGCCACTCTCCGAGTCGGAGAAGGAGTTCAAGGTCATCGAACGGTATGTTGTCTCAGACTTTGGGAAATCTCAGTAGGAACATCAGCTCGTGGCATGTGATTTTAACGTGGCGTGGATGATTGTCAGGTACGTCCAAACCACGCATGCACCGACGCACGTGCAGTACAAACTCAAGATCCGATCGATTCTGAAGATCGCTCGTCCGTCGGAAGACGCATTCCAAAAAGAGTTCCAGTCGATCAACAACCACAAGGTGCGTGGCGGTTGACATCACTGTTCTTTATCGTTTACTTTGCGGTATGGTGTTCAGAGTACTCATGCTTGTGCACTGTTATCTTGTATGTTCACTCATTGTAGCTGCTCTGGCACGGGTCCCGACTCTCGAACGTCATCGGTATCCTATCGAAAGGACTTCGCATCGCGCCGCCTGAAGCGCCTTCGAATGGTTACATGTTTGGCAAAGGGGTACGTTTGAAACCAATTTCCCCCTTGGAGTGACTCTCAACACCCTTAACCTTGCACGATGCAAACGTGATTTTTTTTTGCAGATCTACTTTGCCGACTCGGTGTCCAAGTCTGCCAACTACTGCTGGACGACTACCGAGCAACCAAAGGTACGATACACTAGCAAACTTATTTGGAAACTGTTAGCATCCAACCCAACCACACGTTGCGTTCCATTCTGCTGCTTTAGGGTGTGCTGATTCTCGCGGAGGTGGCGCTGGGTACCTCGTACGAAGCGCTTGAAGCCGAGGACCTGAGCTACGATAGTCTCAAGGCTACTCGCAACTGTGACAGTACCCATGGGTTGGGCCGCATGGCGCCACCAGAGGAGTACCACGAGACACTGTAGGTTTTGCTGTTTATCTTGCGTGCAGACAGTGATATACGGTCGATGGCATACTCACATGGATATGCTCACACACAACTGTAGGGACGGAGGCGTGGTGGTCCCCATTGGCGAGTTTGAGCCGACCGAGGCGAACGGCGAGCTGCTCTACAACGAATACGTCGTGTACCGCCAGGAACAGGTCAAGCTTCGGTACGTGGTCGCGTTGGACTTTGAATACGACGTGTAAGAAGACTCGCATCGAAGCTGCCTGAAAGAATAAAAGCGAAGCGTTGAAGTGTCCAGACGGATTCAGGCTTGTACGCATTGTACTTAACTGTTGATGCGGTGAGACACTGTGAGAGAGTTGACTGATGGGTGGGCTCGTGAGGGAATCAACACGAGTGATGGAAGCAACACCAGTAGGGAACATGTACAAGAGGACGGGAAGATGGATGGTGACAAGGTATGAAGAGAATCCACCACCCTTTCTGTGAAAACAACTAGACCTTAGGACTAACCTACGTGCTGTTGAGGTTTGTTCATTTCTGGTTTGGCGAAGCTCGTGAGACCCAGGAAAGAAGGATTATCGACAGAAAAACTACTTTCTTGAGTGCGTCGAATCTGCTTCAAGAGGGGACACTTGCAACCGGCTTCGCCACTTGATTAGCCATGTGCCAACGCCGACAGTAACGGATCTCATCAGGAGCGCAGTCGATCTCCAAGCGCGAAGGAGCCTCTTCCAAGTGCGAACTCAAAAGCCCTAGCTGTATTCAAGGATGCTACGCTTCAGTTTATGGAGCTCTGCGTGCTGGAAGACAAACTCGAGTGACTCACTGCGAATGCGCAAAAGGCTCCACAGCCACCTCACTCGTACTTTGTCGACGAGCTCAGCAGCGTTCGACAGTGGAAACTGTTGGAAGGAAGATGCACTTCCTCGATTCTCGTCTTCGAGAGCAGAACGAGTTTGCAATTCGACATACTAACTACGAGTGCTCTGGTGAGTTGCACTTCTGCATAGTAAGTTCAAGTCAGAGGCTGAAATGGTGAATGTTCTCCTTCGTAGTGAGTCATTTGTAGTGACGAATTACGAATAGCACAAGAAGCTCATAGAGCGGACACACAGACCACTTGAGCAGCAGCAGTCTCTTTGCATTAACCATCAATCAATTCACTTTTCAATTTGACTCAAGCGCAACAGAAACCTCACGATCATCCGTATTGGCTCGCACACGAAGCTGAAGGGTGACTGCGGATCCGCCACGAGCAGTTTGTTGTCGCGGAGCACTTGATGAAGAACCCTGGAAGCGTCTGCCAGCTGAACATGGGGCGGGGCAAGACGAGGGTGATTCTGCCGATGCTATTCCTGTGGCTCAGCCACCAGCATCGAGGCGACAAAGTAGTTTGCGCGCATTTTCTTGCGCCTCTTTCAGTGAGATCCGAGAGTTTATGCACCAGTACCTGTCGGCGAGTTGTGTGTTGGATCTGGGCTTCACTAACCTGCCTTTCCACAGGAACGTAGACCTGGACGTGGGGGCTTTGAGTCGGATGCTGGGAGCTGTGGATGACGCCAAGGCGTGTGGCCAATTTCTGATCGTTTCGCTGGAGCACCGCACGCCGCTGGAGCTCAAGCGCTTTGATATGATGGCGTCGACCCACAAAGACCGTGACCAAATGCCAGAAGCGCTCGATGTGCTGCTCGCAGAAGACCAGTACGTCAACATTATCGATGAATGCGATGCACTGCTGCACCACAAGTACAACTTGGTGTACACGATCGACGCGCGCCAGAAATTGGAGTCTGGGATGCATCGATGGAGCGCAGCACAGATGATTCTCGGTGTGATCAGCAGTGAGAATGACGTTCGTGCGTGAGGGAGATTCTGCAGCAACCTGAAGTGGCTCCCAGGAAACCCGAGTATGCGGATCGACTCGGTGGCTTCAGTGGAATTCGGATGAACACGATGACAAGTGTGAACCAGGACCAACTGCGAAAGGATTTGAAAGAGGCTATTGCTCTGGACTTGGTGGAGAGCCCTCCGTTCTCGCTTCTCTGGCTTAAAATCCTTTGTTTGCAGAGCGCGAATACGCGAACCGAGCTTGTTCAAGCGATGGCCGATCCATCCATTGACCTGGACGACGCAGCCCTCCGTGACATAGACCCACGCCTTCAGAAATTCTGAGTGTCCTTGCTGGCGCTGATAGGTCTGATCGCATTCGGGATCGTCGAGCACTGTCTGGAAAAGCGGTATCAGGTCGAGTACAGTCTGTCAAAGTCTAAAAGCACCAGAGAAAGAGGCAACAAGCGCGTGGCGATCCCATACCGAGCTGCACACATCCCATCCGAGAGGTCGGAATTCAGCCATCCAGAGGTTGGGATCACGCTCACCATGCTCGCGTACTACCGTAATGGCTTGGCGCAAACATAATCGAAATAGGCATTGGAGAAACTGCTCCAACTTGGTGCATCTGAGCAGCAGCAACTCATTCCACCTGGTACGACTGTGTTCGAGCGAGCCTCTATGCAAATGGTGACACCGATGCTTTGGACCAGTTGCCTCGAAGCGCAGACGAGCTCAGTATCAAGAACTCGTGCCAGTTCGCATTGCTGTGCAGAGTGTACCGCTTTGCGATGCCGGTGACTGACTTCTTTCTCAATGCGTGCGTGTTTCTGAGCGACACGGTGCAGTACCCACAGCGGCTCTTACGAAGTGCCTGGAACCTCGCAGGCGGAAGTTCGAGTACGATTGGGTTTTCTGAAACAAACGACAACCACCGACTGCTTCCATTCCAAGAGAACCAGCGAGAGCCGAAGAGCCGTTGCTACTGGGCACGAACGGGAAGATGATGCACAAGGTCCTCACGGTCTTTAAAGGCTTCGATGTGATCTCCAGTGACGATAAGAGCTCTACCTGCCAATTGCTGCTTTGCATGGTGATTGAGAAGAACGTTCAGGCACTGATTGATACTGGTGTATTGCTGGCGGGCGTGCTGAACAATGATGCAGCCGAGTACCTCCTGGGGTAACCAGGGTTTGCATTTGCTGGTGTTACGTACTACAACACGCGCAAGCAATTCGACTGCTGGGTCATCATGGAGACTGGCAGAAGACGCGTGACTCGTCTGAAGAACTCGGCAATCTTAGAGAAAGACACGTTTGTGATCTTTGACGACGCGCGCTCTCGCGGCTCCGACATGAAGCTCCAGTCTTCAGCAGGGCGATGCTGACGCTCGCACCGAAGCCCACGAAGGACAAGCTGATGCAGGGAGCGGGTCGCATGCGTCAGCTGGGATCCAACCAAAAGCGAGTACCAGTCATGAGGTTGCACAGAGTATCCTGTAGTCTAGTACTTTGGCGCACTGCCATCTTCTAGATCTACCTCGCGGCAGAGATCAAACAGACTCGAGCGCGTCCACTTGAGCAAGTTCTAGCGTCTGGCGACAAACTGCTGCAGCACTTCCTCGCGATTCTCCACAGCGTGCAGTAGAACTCTCAGCTTTGATCCATTCGCCAGCAGTGGGTCCGCAAACACCGTGTCTCCATTGAAGAGCTTGCACGCGGCAGTGAGAGTAGGCTTTGGCATCTTTTGGCCATCTTGAGCAAATCCGATACTTCTCGATGGTACACTCAGCGCTCCACCCAAACACTGTTCAGCGTACGACAGGTTCACAAATCAGAACTTCGGTTTGCTGACGGCTCGTACTCCAGTGTTCAGCCACAAGAGCTTGAGAATCTGGTCGGCTTCGTGCTCGGAAACGAGAAGCATCGTGCCGTCGTGGAACACCAGCATCGCGTCAATCACACGCGCGTACCCAGTCACCATGTCCGCAGGTGACGAAACCACCGTCGTGAAAGCGTTCTCCATGCCAAACACCCGCGCATCGCTCCACGCTACTTGATGTAGCGCCTTTGGCTCGAACCGCTTGCACACGAAATCTTGTAAAGTGACGACTTCGACAATGCCAGCCAAGCCCTGAGCTGAATCAGCGCCAAGGAGCTCGTCATACTCCCAAACCTCCTCGGTCGCTGGCGCAACTTTCTCGCTCTGGAGCTCATCGACTCGGCCCACAAACCGCTCGACGTAGAGCTCACGCTCACACTCTTGACTGTGTAAGGATGACGCGACAGGCACTGTGTCGTTCCACCCATAGGTCATCCCTCGCTGGTGAATGACGCTCACCACATCGTCCAGTCCTTCCGTGTTGCTACTGCCATACATCACAGCTACTTTCGATTCCACAATGTCACTGATGCGCTCAGGTCGATGCGCGCGTTGGTAGAGCGACTCGACCGTCCAGTCTTCATCAAGGTGTTCAGTGTCTGAGCTTGCGTGCGTTTGGTGAAAATGCAGACCGCTGGTCGCCCAATCCAGTAGTCCATGTGTTGCCTCGGTTTTGGTATTCGCTATCACTCAGTCCAGGATATCGCAGGCTCCGACTGTCTTCGTGTCAGCTTTTCTAGATGGAAGCAGGTAGCATCAAGCCTTTTGCCCATAGCCAATGTTGGAAACTGTTTTCTTCTTTACATTTCCACTACCAAATCACCCAAGAAAGTGAACAGCCGCAGCTACCACCCAATATGAGCTATCCTTTCGTCCTTAAGTTTACGCAATGATGCGGTTCATAATTTATACTACGCTGCAAGCACGGTGATGCTTTCTACCAAGTGCACACTCAAGCTCAAGAGTGACTGCTTGCGTACGTGCATGTGAATCTCAGAGCTCCATCAGCTACGCGCTGAGTAGTCAAAGTCCGTGGTGATGAGGTAGCGCAGCTTCACCTGCTCGGTCTGGTACACGATAAACTCGTTGAACATCACGCCCGCCTGCACGCTCTGCGGCGCGATCTGGCCGATGGGGACCACCACGCCGTCAG
>JAASGK010001024.1:0-13063 GCA_023334195.1 Globisporangium emineosum
CTCCCCGATACACGAGATGGGTGCGCAGACGCGCTCGATGGTTGTCCTCGTCGGGGAAGGAGAGGACAAAGAGACACCACAAAGGAAACGAGGCAGCGGAGCGAGTAGAGCCGACCGACCGGAGAGAGAGAGAGAGAGAGAGTGAGTGAGTGAGTGAGAGAAGGCGAAGTAACGTGCGTGTGTGTACATGCCGCCAACCGAGGTGGTCAAAGAAACAGGCAGCAGGCAGGAGCGATCCGGACACAAATTGGAAGAAGATCCTCCAGTACATACACGAGAACAATCAGGTGAGGATGCGCATCTCTGGGAAGTACGACGGTAGGACGCGGATCTCATTGAGGCCCTTGTCTACCAAAATGACTTAGAGTAGCTGAGCAGTGTCTGGGCTAGCTCAGAGGAAGTGTTCAAGAGCCCTGGTCATACGCCAATCTCCGTTCGTCTCGGAAAGGCTCTCCTGTACGACTTGCCCGTCTCCAAATTCCTCCATTGCCATGAAGGTACATAGCTGGCAGTTACACCTGGACAAAACATGGGAGATACACAGACGAAACGTGGGTTATGTATGGACGAAACATAGGGAATATCACAACGAAAACCACTTCAAAAATCGCACCGGCTGGTCTTGTGCGTGCAATCGGCCAGCGTCAGTTCAGGGAATCTGGAAAAAGTCTCACGCATATGTCTTGAGCTCAGTGAGATCGCATCTGCCTCTCTAGCTGCCATCTCGCCAACTGTAACCACATTGGTGGCATCTTCAGCAGTGAGTTTGCGATGACCCCGGCCGTGGTATCACCATCTTCCTTTGTCACAGCATTGGACCGGTGAGCGTCCACACTATTGCCGACGACTTTCTTCAAGATGTTATCGCCCTGTTCCAAAGGAAAGTCGTACATTCTCGAGTTTTTGGCTCCGCTCTGAACCAACATCTCCACTCTGAACCGTCGTCTCCACTCGCGCCGCATTATCGGGGTCCTTCACTTTGCGCGATGAGGGATACGTGCTGAAGGTATTCGCGCTCGCCAGGTGGTTGTACAATAACGTGCCATTCCTCACCTTCAGGCGCCACTTGTCGTTGACCTCACAGAGGTGTACCACGAAGCGAAATGGACAACTGGTGAAACGCACGTGACGATGGGGACGCTTGCCTTCACTGTGATTCTTTGGCTACCAGCCGTGTATACAGATATACATACGATGATACACTTCCCGTTCTTTCGGGAGCCTCATCACGTTGAGCAGCCTTCGTTTGAGGCAGCCGCTTGTTGCAGTTCGAGCACCTGACAACCACCTGGAGACGGATGACTTGCATGGTGCTTTCTTGATATGCTTTGAAATACGGCACCCAAGCACTCCGATCGTCGTGACACACAGCCGACTGAGTGAAAGGAACCAGTGTGTCCAAAATCTGGACAATACTTGAACCTGACATGGACCCGCTCGAAGCGTCTTGACTTTCTTCGCTAAGCGCTTCACGACCGCCCTTTCCACGATCTTCGTCGATATCAGAGCTGATGGCGACGTCATCTTCATCATCACTGCCGCTGTCGAAGAGCCTCTCCAAGTGACGACGCGTCGCCTCCGCCTCTGATCTGATTCTGCTCGTCGTCGGTCGCATGGAGCGCTCGCCCCGAATGCAGCTGGCAATTCAGACGGCGGCCATCGACGACGAACGGAGACGGCTGTGCGCGGGCTCGCAGTCGCGGACTACGGCGGACAGCAGCTTGTGCGTCAAGCACGTATGTTTCGTCTGTGGGCTCTGTCTCTTCCACTTGTCCCCGCTCAGCCCATCGTGCGTCTCGTGCAGGCTCTATCTCTGCTGCTCCCTCTCCTCATCAAGAGCCGACTATTGAGGAAGGTCTACGTCTTTCGGCTCGCTCACCGTCGTCGCAACCGCCACCTCACTGTTGCCGCAGCCGCCTCGTGTACCATCATGTCGGACAGCACTCTGATTGTTGGCTAGCTCGATGCTCGTTTCCTCGTTTCGTCGCTCGTTTTCGGCCGCGCGTCCGTTTGAGGATCGCAAGTTATGTGTTTGTGGTATTTTACATAGGAATATTTCGCGTGATTTCTTCTGGTTTTATTACTTCGAAGATGGATGATACCGCACTCGAAAACGTAGACAATAACTGATTTAGGCGGGTAGGGTAAGTCGATACATGGGCTGTAGGACGGCCGATTTTATATTTGCAGCACACATAAAACTCCCCCCATCGCAAAAACGGCTGGGGGATTGTTGTGCGCTGTACGGTAAGAAAAACTTGGGCCAATTAAGCAAGATAAGGGGTATTGTGCATTTGAACCCGATGGCGATACTCGGGTGTGCACGGGTGTTAATAACCCAGTCAATTCGTTCTCAAATTTGACGAAAGTAGATGCAAAATAGCCACCTGCTGCAAAATGACCACCGTGTCAGGTTCAATCTTGGCCAAATTTTGAGCAGCAGGTAGAAGAATGTTCTGCTTTAGTATTGGAGGAAGACATGTCAGATCCAGAGGAAAGTTCACGCGGAATTTTCGGGTGCAGTTCGACATGCTAATTTGATGTGTATTGAGCTGTAACATAGTGTATGTACTGAATGGGAGTGTTGAGCTGGAATCGGCAATTTTCAAGTACAGATTTCCATGCAAAGTTCAAATTTTGCATCGCTAAAAGTTGGCCAGCTCCAAAATAATAAATTAATTGCCATCAGCCGTTTTTCCAATTTTGGTAACCTGGGTTACCGCCATCGTATTCACTTCACCTTTCCCCCCCACTTTTTGGAGGATGGATCTTAATTCCCACCTTTTATTTGAGTTAATCCTCTAATAAACGTTAAATGAAGCTCGTATTAGCGTTCACCATCCTCGTTTAATCTCATCTTCAGATGTTTAACCCTCTATTTGTCTGGTCAGTCATCATGCATTACGCAGAGAAACCTCGCTTTGGCGGTTTTGAATTAGAAAAACCGCCAAAGGAAGGTTTCTGTGGCAAAACGAGGAAAGGGAAGGTCCATTGCAAGCCATTTGA
Source organism: Globisporangium emineosum (assembly GCA_023334195.1). Classification (NCBI taxonomy): domain Eukaryota; phylum Oomycota; class Peronosporomycetes; order Pythiales; family Pythiaceae; genus Globisporangium; species Globisporangium emineosum. Next base: position 3,007 of record JAASGK010001024.1, read on the forward strand.
GGCGAATTGGCAATATGTAAACAAGATCCCTTAACGCCTCGAGTTAACCTCGTTTTAGCTTCAATTACCTCTTTTTATCAGCCGAGCACCTTGAATAATCACCAGCAAGACAAATGAAATGCACAATAAATTCTGGCCTATTAGCAATTTTCTCTTTGACCAGAGCAGATACTATAGCGTCATCCTATTTTGTATTAGACATTGATTGTACACCCTTGGCCAACGTGCACGTCCGTGTGTGTATTTCGTTTACCACCCACACGCTGAACGTGTGTGTGCAACTTGGTGGTACACACATAGTGTAATTATTATGATGCTTACAATAAATATCAGCGAGTGTCCACACAAAAAGTCGATAAAAATCAACTTGATTGTGTTCTTGAATCCAATCTCGTCCCCCTCCGAACTCTCGCGCGATCCACACCAAACGAGACGAAGCTCAAAGAGACCAAGCTGAGTGCGACGACGATGCAGATGCGACTACGAGAAGAGATACAATCGAGGAGCTATTATCGTTATGTACTTGGCTGAGCGTGACCAGGAATCAGCAGTGTAACCATTCAACACGTTGGATGCAAAGTGTTGTATATGGCGCTGTGCTGTTTCACGGGTCGCAAGACAACGAAACAGACAACTTGGGAGCTGGAACTCCCAGGAATGCCTCCTTGTATTCACAGCAAAGAGGGCACCAGCTTGTAATTAGCAAACTGAGCACAGAACTGACCAACATGCAATTCCTAGCGTGTGCTCACATCCAACCATCCGCTCACCCTCTCGTGTCCCGGGCACGCCAACGGCACGATTCAGGAGGTGCTGCGTCTGGGAGAGGAAGAAGCTGCTTGCCTTGTGTTCGCCACACAAAGTGGCAAACACCACAGGCGCGCATTTATTTGTGCAGTTCAAAGCTGTGCTCAAAGGTCCATCCAAAATCGTTGATTACAATATCGGTAACTTCATTATCGTCGACAGATTTTACTATTGAAAAATACAAACTCGAGTTTTTATGTTGCCTCCTAACCTACCGTAGCTTATTCTGCTCGGTGAGGATCCGCCTCCAACACATTTACACGTACTGCACAAGCGCTTCGCTCCTCGCACTGTTCAGGCACTGGAGCTCGGCTTCGTCTCCTTCAATTCTCCCTTGAGCGCGCAGCAGCACGACGAAGAACACCAGCAATGCAGTACACAAGACATCAGTGAGCACATGGAGAGGGATTGTCCACACGTCCCAGTCGCTGAAGGCCGAGGCAGACTCAAAGTGCGGCAGCGACGGATAGAGCTGGTGACGAGCAGTTTGTACTCCAAAGAAAAGATACCAGGAGTGCACGACTGCCGCGAAACCCCAGCTGCCCAGTGTTTGGACGGCACCACTCAGACTGCAAGTTGCAGCAGCGTACACCCCACAACCTCCTCCATACAACAGTGCGAGTATCCACAGCGCGAGCACCACGTTGGTCGCCCCGGGATCAGTCGTGTTGCTGCCCCCTGCCAGCTTCGAGTGGAGGATGCTGAGCTGCAAGTGCACCAGAAACGCCGCGAGGAGCAGCATGTGGCCAGACACGAGACCAAACAGCACGCGGACGCTCGAAAGATCGGGGGCGTTGGAGAGCAGCTTGCGCTCCCATGACGGTGGAAATCGAGGCACTTGCGACGTCGAAAGCTTGGACATGGTGGCGATGCTGATGACGAACGCTGGATCTGCCAGATTGTCTGCCTTCAATAGCTGCTCGCTTCTGGGACTCGTCGAGGCGAATTGCGAAATGACAGGGTAGTTCTACTTGCAGCGCATCGTTCCAAGCGAGACTTAAGAGAACAGCGACCACCATTGATTGCCAGATACCTCCCTCTCTCTTCTTTGCAGGACCAAACGGCGCTGACAACATGCGACTCCAAAGAATCGACATTCAGGGTCAGGCTGACCCTGAACAATCTAATCAAGAACGAAATCCTGAACGTGAAATTTGAAGTTGACGAAATGGGCTTCCTTTAATCTTAATCTTTCTAACCTGAAAATCGAGGTTTCATAAAAAAATCAAGCGTTGCAAAGAGAAAGAGCTGCTAAAAATTGGATACGGAGCGATCATGCCAGAGACAAGAAGCAGAGGGGAGAGCGACGAGGTGTGGCAGCTCTCGGTCGCGCATGGGAAGCAGGCGCTCGTCGTGGCGTTCGAGCCGCAGCACCCGCAGCGCGTGGCGCTCCTGAAGCTCGAGGTGGAGAAGCTCACGGGCGTCGCGGCCAAGTACCAGCGGCTCATCTACCGCGGCAAGGAGCTGGCGGACGATGTCAATGGATCAGCATCATCGACGGATCTCGCCGCGAAGGACAAGAAGAAAGCGTCTTCGCCGCCACCGCTGGTGAACAACGGAAAGCTCATGCTGTTGCTCAACCAGTCATACCATCAGGAAGCGACAAAGTGCACGACGACGCCAGCAAAACCAGCTGAGCAAGCGTCACCATCGTCAAGTGAAGCGCCAGCGACGCCAGCGCCTGGAGTGGTGAAGAGACAAGTAGCGATTGATATCGACTCGCTGGGCGAAGACGAAGTGCTGGTGCAAGCGTTCCGTGGGAAAGCCAACTACGAGCTGGTCTTGATGCGCGACGACGTTGTACTGGTGGTGAAAGAGCGTGTGAGCGGCATGTTAGGCCTCGCGCCTCAGGGCATTCGGCTCGTCGTGAAGGGCAAGACGCCGAAAGACGACACTTCACTGAGTGATTTGCTTGGATCAGGACCGCGGGCGATCAAGTGCATGGTGCTCTTGCAGGCGCAGCAGCACGCGGTACTGGAGAAAGAGGACGATTTGCGGCAGTTGTTGAACGAGCTGACGCAGCTGCAGGTCGAGGCGAAACGTCTGGAGAAGCAGGTCGCGCGGAACTTTACGTCCCGGGAAGAGACGACGATCTGTGTGAGCGCGCTGGCGGACGGTGCGCAGCGTGTCCACAGCAACCTGGAGCTTCTGCTGGACCATTTGTTGCCCAAAGGAGGCGCCGCGCTCACAAAACCGCGAGCGAACCAGCAGACCACGGATTTACTCACAAAGGCGATCCAGGATTCCCAGACGCTCTGTGAAGCCTGCCAAGCGCTGCTGCAACGTTTGACGTTGCTGTGATTAGTGATGGCTGACTGCTGTCATTCACCGTCAGAGCTCCACACATTCCAAAATTGGGCAGTAGACACCGCAGTAGCCAGGTATTTTTAAGAGAGGCAAATGGGTTTATATATAAGAGCCTGACCTGATCCGAAGGCATGAGCTGAATTTATCTCCATTATCATGCCACAGCGCTCAAGGCTGCCTGGACAGCGAGCCACAGGCTTGACCATTCTGCAGCTCATCCACCTCGAAGGAAGAGCCTGGCGCTCGTACCGCTTTGATATGGGGATCACATGGCCTCGCGTCGTAAGGCTGTATCTGTGGGTGATGGTACTACTGGGATCCTATGCCGTTGACACTGTCGCTGCGTCAAGCACACTCTATGGACTCGACGCCTACCCACCGCTCCTGCCCAAATATGTTGCTCAACAAGACACAATTGCTGACCTGGAGCTGCGTGTGTACTTCCCACCTGATGCTGAGCCGACCACAGGCGTTCGAGTGACTCCAACGAGCGATTCGATGGTGTTCTCTCCGAGCTCATTCGTTTTTGATGCAGACCAGTCGGTGTACAAGTTCAGCCTGGAGCCGCTTGCGAGCGGGTCGTACACAATCGAGTACCTGGCAAACGAAGATTCATCACCCAACATCACTGCAAGCATGCTCTTCTCTCAAACGATCCAAGTGCTCGAGCCCCCAAAATCTTTCGATGTGAACGACCTCGAGTGGAGTGGCGTAATCCTTCAAAACGACTCGTTTGACCAGCCTGTGCCAGCAAACAGCAGCAACGTACCATACTCCTCGCCATTCTGGAGGAAGCTCAAGCACGGATACCCAAGTAGCGCGTGCGGCGCGTTTGATGGCGACCGCGCGCTCTACTTCACGTCACTGGGGGACCGCTACGCAGTCACAGTTCCACTGAATCTGCTGGGGTTCCACGGGAAGATGCACTTTTACCACGTCTACGGGTTCAAGGATGTGCAGAGCTACGACTCCACGGGCGACAATCGGATCTCATGCGAGCTCGTCGATGCTGAAGAAGAAACGGTGTTTAGTTACCTCCCCCCTGGTCAGGACTACCTCAATCAAAGTGCGTGGCAGCAAATCTATGAGGTTCCTTTGCAGCAACTCGACCAGCAGCAGCAGCCCAGTTCAGTGAGGAAGAATTTTTCGACACACTCTGTATCGTTGCCACTCTGGGCGATGCACACGTCGGCGCAGTTCCGCTGGGGACAGAAGAACCATTCGAGTTTTCCGCTGGACGTCGCGAGCGGGATGACGACAGCAGAGATTCTCCAAGCAGAGAATGATGACACGAGCGTGAACGGCCAGCTTGGCCTCGAAGAGCAGGAAGTGTGGCACTATCGCAACCTCTTTGACCAGTGGGCACTCGACAACGTCCGCCTCGAAGTGCGCTTGAACGTGCCGCTGTTCATTCTCCAAGACAAACCGCAGCCAGCTGGAGGTACGGACGTGGTCGTGATGTCACCGATTCAAAACAGTTGGGTCGAGTTCTCGGTAGGCGATGGGACGCACGCGTTTCCAAGCTGTGGCGCTGCTGGTACCGGTGCCCATGCGACACAAAAATCTGTCGCTCACCTTACGATTAGTGGATACGTGCACGCTGTCGCCTGTTTGAACGTCAACTCGTCGCTCATCAGTAGCTTCCCGACTCGATCGCCACGCTTCCTCGTCCAAGCGCGAGCGCCTACGACTACAAGCTCTTTAGACGAAACCACGACTATTGACGAGTGGAGAGTGACGATCGCGTGCGACGGATGCGATTTCATGAGGTACACGCTGCTGTCCTCATCGTCAACAACAGACTCCAGCGATTCCAGTACGCGAAGCGCGCCGAGTTGCTCGTACGGGACTCTTGTGGATGGAACGTCTCAGTTGGTACCAGTGTCTTCGAATGTGAGATTGCAGGCTGTCGCTTGTGGTCAAGGCTTGGTCGCAAGCGATCTCGTCGAGTCCATGCTGTACACCGTTCATCCGCGACCACCGACATTTGTCTTTGAGTATCCGAAAACTACGGTCTCAGGAATGATCAACGTGACGATCGTCCCATCCGACGCGACCAGCATTGGGGTGCTGTACACACTCGGCAGCAGCAACGACAATTCAGACCCCCCAAACTGCTTGAGGGGCAAAAATGCGATCCAGAATGCTGGAAACCTGACTATCGAGGTCAAGGTCTCGGATGTTCTTCAAACTGTCGCGTGCTGCATGGACCGGGTATGTGACGACAGCGATATTGCAGTGTGGGGACCGCTCACGGTCAGCGCCATTGCGCCAGTGTTCTCGATGACGTGCAGCCGCGTGAAGCCTCTGACGATGATTGTCGATGTGCGTCCAGTCACGACGAACGCCACTATTCGCTATCGTGTTGGATCATCGGCATCGCCGCTGACCTGTGCGAGTGGTGGGTTGGAATACACCGAGCCGGTCGAAGTGTCCATGACGTCGACCACAGTGTACGCGATCAGCTGTCTAGACGGTCTGCAACCAAGCCAGCCGACAGTCATCGTAATGAATCTGGACTCGTGCTGCTCGGGTCTGGACGCGTACAAGTACCCGTCGTGTGCCCATGTGCTCCTGCTTGAAGACGATTTCACAAATTGTGTGGATGCGAGCAAGTGGGACGCCATCACGAGTCAATGGGGCGGAGACGAGGTCAATGGAGGCGTGCATGCGAGCAACGTCGCGTGCGTGAAGAACGCCCAGCTAGGGAAGAACGTGCTTTCGCTTGTTGCACATGGCGATTCGTATCCGGGCACGTCGCCCATTGGTCTTCACAGGAGCATAGCTGATGGTACCTTGAGAGAGCGCACAGTGGACGACGGATTCTTGGAATGGGCGTTGGAAGGGGCCAGCACCATTCCCTGTGACCACATCCTGGACCGCTGTCCTGCTCGACGCGTCGGCGCTGCAGTGTCCACGAAACTGGAGCTGAACGCCGGCATCCTCATCCTGCGTCTCAAGCCATGCGACGCATTTGGGACGCTGACCCAGGTCTGGTGGGGTAAGTATGAGAACAAGGAAGAGTTTGCGCAGCAGGAAGTGCCATTCCTCCCGCTCTGGAAAGCTGCGCTGTACCAGGCAAAAACCACGAGCGACGTGCCGTTTGTGCTCTCGTCGCCATTGTCTACGACAGAGGCTGATGGTGGGTTGAGTAGCGGATTCATTGAGATCGGCATGCAGTGGAACGCGAGCGAGGGCCGAGCGAATCTGTACGTGAATGGCGCGTTGGTGCTCAAGCAAAATGACACTAGCTCGTCTTCCAGCTCGCTACTGGACAGCACGCTGTCGCTTGGGGTCTGGTTCCCAAATGCGATTGCAGGGGAACCGCTTTTCGAATCTTGCAACGTGCTGATCGACAGCGTACAGGTCTTCAACATGGAGATCGCTGGAGGCCGGTGGTGCGACTTTGATGGAGCAGATAGTAGAGGCGACCAGGAAGTAGGTGAAGTTCACACGATCAGCTGCGAGAGCGACATCGATTGCCAGCAGTGGGTCGCGCAGAACTGCTTCATGGGTATCTACGAGGCTCTCTGTGTCGCCCACCACGACGAACTTGCCGATTTCACCAACTTGCACGACGATAATGGAGAAGAAGTGAGTGACGATTCTGTCGTGACGTCGCCCTCGCCATCTTCATCACCGCTTTCGTCACTAGAAGCCTCCAAGTTTTGCCATTTCCGACTGCAGCCAACTTCGTTCTCGAGCGTCTCATCGACTGAGATGACGGCGCGCGACCAGAGTCTGCACTTGAGCGAAGAAGAATAGAGCGCGTACAGAACAAATCTACATGCAAATAGAGAATACGACTAACACTAGGAATCAGTTAATGAAAATTTACATTTTATACTTTCCTCTGAACTCGAACACGATAGCGAAGAAGCGCTACTTGAGCGACGAGTGCAGCGCCTTCACGATGCGTTCGAGGATTTCGTTGCCGCCGAGTCCGACGATTTCTTGGCGGATCTCGGCCATGATCGCATCCAGTTTGGCGCGCGTTTGCTCGAACGCGCCGGCCTCTTTCATGTACTCGACCGCGTACTTCTTGAGCTCGACGTTCTTCGTGCGCTGCTTCAGAATGTTCATCAGCCGCGTGTCTTCCACGTCGGTGCGGATCGCGAGAATGAGTGGGTACGAGAATTTCCCCTCAGTTAAATCTTCACAATAGCTCTTGTTCTCCATGTAGTCTTCGTCCAACAGGTTGATGTAGTCATCTCGGATTTGGAAATACACTGCGAGCGCATTGAGCAGCGGCGTAAAGTTGAGCGTGCACTCGCTGAAAGCCTGCATGAGCCCCACCGCCAAACGGAAGAGACCACCGGTTTCTAAACAATGACACACACACACACATAAAATCAGCAAATTATCGTTGTAATAGCTGCGCACCACAGCGGTACCCTTCACGAAGTGTTGACTCACTGTTTTGTACCATGTCCAGGTACTCATCTTCCGTTGGGCACTGCCAGTGGTCTCGCCAGAAAATGTCGAGCCCCTGTCCTTGGTGGAGCTTGAGCATCTCTTGGATGTACACCTGCATGGCCTTATCGTTGTTCAAGGCGTGACAGCGCTGCAGCGACAGGAAGTAGACGTAGTTGGCGCAGTTGATCGTCGCCGGCACGCCGTAGATCTGGTGCGCAACAGGCTTCCCGCGACGCAGGTCCGAGCTGTCTTCAATGTCGTCGATCCTACACAAAAGAATGCGGCCGCAGTAACACCATCAAGATGAACTCATGATACCACAACACATTCTCACAGGGACCCACACATAAAGCGTGTAGAGCGCATTACGTACAGAAGACTCGCGTTGTGCAGCTCGTCGACGATGCTCTTGATGACGGCGACGGAGCTCTCGGGCACGCGTAGCCACTGCTGGAAGGCGTCCACCATGCGCGTGCGCACGTTCTTGCCCGGAAGCTTGCAGATGTATGCGTAGGGCTCCAGCAGCTTGCGCTCCTTGTCCTCTGCAGTCGCCATTCGTCTTCTTGCTGCTTGGGTGTGCTTTTTGACAATGGCACTTGCAACATGCGCTTTGCAAAACGTATCTGGCGAAGCGGCGGCCGCTCCAGACGAAACCCTTTACGTGTTATTAGCTGTAATTGTTCAAATAAAGAGTTTTGATTGGCTGAAAAGAGGTGAATGGATGTATTTGATTGGCTGGAAAGAGTGTTCTTTCGAACGATTGATTACGTACAATAATCATGGATAGACATTCAGTTCTTCCATGCATGCGTTGCCTTGCGGTAGCATGCGAAATATGGAAACTTCAAGCAACATGCAAGCGTCGTTATATTTCTTTCTCTCTCTGTACATTAGTTGCCCATTCGCTGCTGCGGTGCATTTCAATGCAATAATGCACCGCTCTGCGTGCTGCTCTCCATTCGCATGCACCCAATGCGTATTCGCAGCTCCTTCCTCCATCGCTTTGCATCTCCCATCACTCGCTCTCGTAATGCCATCCGCATCAGTCGCTCCTCTTGCTTTGTCGCGGGTGTGCATCTTCTTATAATTTAACGATCTCCAGCTCGCGGATACGCGTCGGCAGCAATCGTACCCGCTCCTGCTGCACGCGGTCATGGAACGTGGCGAGCGCTGCGCTGTCTGCGATCGACTTGAGCCCCGACACGAGCTCTTCAAATCTACGGCATGCGCACACACAATATCAACACCATCATGACAAGCATCAGCCACACTATCGACAGCAATACTGCTGAAAGCGTGAAGGGAATCACGTACCGCTCCTGGTTCTTCTGCTGGTCGTGCTCGAACTGCGCGATCTGCTGCTTCATCGTCTCGATCTCGCGCGTCTTTGCGTCAATCTGGTCGCGTAGACGGGTTTCTTCTGCGTCGGCGTCACCATGTCGCTCTCCGTCTCTTTCTCCATGTTGCTCATCGCGATTGACGTCGTGGACGAGACCCGAAGCCAACTCACTGTCGCCACTTGAGAGGCGGTGCGTCACGCCGTCAAACACGAACACGCTGCGCGTCCACATCGCGTTCTGCTGGTGGCGCTGGAACGCACGGTGCTTGACTATGCGCAGCTGGTGGCGCTCGTCCCGTGAGAGCAGTACGGGCGCGAGCGCATGCGTCGCCGGCACGGGCACATGGTGCGCTTTCCCTCCTCGCGCTCGCTCCATTTTCAAAACTGTGACTGACGAAAGTGAAAGGTCCTGGATTGCAGTATCTGTTATTTGTTATTGTACTCTTGAAATAAACAAATAACAAATACTATATTACAGTCACCCCTCTCTATAAGAGACATTTTTGTGCTCCAAACTCACAGTGTCTCTTATAAAATGCCTCTTATAGAGAACTCCTAAACTACATTTTAATATAAATATATAATAATTATGCTTTGTAAGCTAAATTTTACAATGGAATTTATAATTTCAGCTTGGAGCTTTTGGTGAGCAAGGAAGCGGATACAGCTAAATTCACTGGAATTCTACCCGAATTCTCTCCAATGTGTAGCGACAATAAGTCGCAATAGTGCTTGCTATTCGTGAGGAATTTGACGAGGCGTATCATAATGGAGACACAAAGGCGGCTGGGTTGAACATGTGGTGGTCAGGCGATAATTGAGCTAAAAATAGCGGAGAAACTTCCACAGTAACATGGCGCAAAAACTTCTGGAGCACACAAATCTCTGCTCTGAAGACAACACACATCGCTATGGCGACCAGGTGTTATTTGAGAAGCTGAAAACAGCTCAGATACTTTCACAGTGACCCAGTGCACTTCAGCGAAAACTTTTGGAATCACATTCATATCTGCTCTGCACAGAGCTATGACAGGAAGTCTTTGAGTTGGACTACCAGCGCGCAGCTAAAAGAGAAGTGTTTAAAATAACTGCGGGTAATTGGCATGCAAAACAAAAGCAAGAGGCATGGTAGAAATGGAATCACGGAAGATTACAAGGATGGGTGGGGGGGGGGGATCCCACACATAA
>JAASGK010001025.1:0-13054 GCA_023334195.1 Globisporangium emineosum
CCCCCCCCCCCCCCCCCCCAGGAGGGAAGAGCAAAGACTGTGGGCGTCCTGAATATTAACTTTCACGTACATATGTCAAAGCTCAGCTTGAGCCGCTAGCCGCGCTAGTGTCGCAGCTTCTGTGTCCATCTTGAACATATATGCTCCCCACCTCGAGCAAGAGCATTGACAAACAGGCGGCATCAGTCAGTCAGTATTCGAGTCAGAGGGAAACTAAACAGATCTACTCAAGCTTGCGCTCGCACAAAGTGCGTTGCTTTCTTATCAGCATCCTCACTACTTCTTCCTAATAATTCGTATTTCCTATGGTCATCTAAAAACTGGGATTCGTGCACATGTTTCAGCCAAAATGCGCGCTCAATCTTGTGGATTTACATTGATTGCCACGCTTGCATCTCGGTAGCACAAGCAGGGACACGGCCTAGCACGTGGGCACTATCCCCACCACACTGTATCAACTAGAGACATGGCTGTTTAAAATTTGCGCACCTTCTCGAGGCGTTCACGCAGCAGTTGCGTTGTCGACGAGGTCGAAGCGCTTGAGCTGCTTCCGTTGCTCTCTCCGGATCCAGTTAAACTCGAGCGAATCGTCGAAATAGACGTCGACCGGCTCGCTGCAAACTCGTTGAAAGAAGTGAAGCTGGAGCGAACGTTTGCGGAGGATGCGGGGACTTCGAAAGTCGAACTCGACGCTCGTTGAATCCCCACTCGAGATTTCAGATTGTCCCGGGATGAGCCTGTTTGCCCGTACGCCGCTGAAGATCCGTTGGTCGCGGCGGCAGCCGGTGCCGCATCAAACAATCGGCGCGTGACCGTATCAACACCTGAAGTACCTTGGGCAGATGAAGTAGCGCCATTGCCATGTCGAGAAGCATACCCAGATGCACTCGCACTGCTGCCGTTGGTTCCGTTGCTACCGCCATTGAACACCGACGCCTCCGAGCCTGAAGGTTGTTGGGATTGCGAAAACCCCATTCCAGCGAGCAGTTCTCGAACTGGCGATGGCATTGGAAGGTCCGTCACCGACGCCTCAAAGCTGCTTCGCCGGGTCTTCATCAAACTATCCGCAATGATGCGCAATGACGACTGCATGTTGTCATTCGCGATTTGAACCGCAAATAAATCTGTATGAGGGAGCGTCGAGAAAAAGGAGTGCATCTGCATGAGCACACCGAAGATGTCGATTCCTTCAAAAGGGTTGAGCGCATTCGCTTGCGAGTTTGAGATCTGGATCAGCAAACGACCGACAAGCTGGTCGAGCGAATCCGTCTTCATCAAGTGGTTGTACGCATCACGCGCGTTATAGTCTCCAACATCGTTTCGCACAATGCGTTGCAGCAAATTGATCACGGACGGGTACACTTCACCTGCCTTCACGTTCTCCGTCACACCGCGTAGCGCTTTTACGAGAGCCTTGAACAGCAACAGGAAGCGCCTCTTCTCGGAAGACATCGCAGATATGTTCAGCGAGGCAGTGCTTGTCCTAGAGGCAAACTCTTCAACTCTTGGATCAAGCATCTTGGAGCAAATCTCCAGAATAATACGCTCAACTGCATAGCGCTGGATGTTCTCGGTCGCTTCGCTGCTCAGGAGCAAGTTCAGAATCGCCAAGCTCAGGGAAAGCACCTGGATAACCAGCGGTTTCTTCGACTCGACCAAGCAGAAACTGGCATGGATCAAATCGCAGAGCTTGATGAAGATGTCGTTGACATAGTAGCGCAAGAACTGGAGCTCTGACTCGCCGGATGGACGATCAATGATCGCATACAAGCCCTTCAGCGCGTCGATGCCGTCAGCATAGTATGGAGAGCTCTCGTCCACAATTTCTTTCGTTTCCGTCAACAAGCAGTCGATTGGGTGGAGCAACAACCCTTCAATAGAGTTCTGTGAATCATCTTCCTGATCATCCTGGATACTCAGTGACGTCATGTCGGTATCTTCGTCATCCTGAGCCATTCGAGAAGTGTACGATGGAACCACTGGCGCTGCGAAGCTGCTGTTGAACTGCTTCACAGCAGACACCGGGGTTGGGAAACTTGAAGCCGCTGGCATCCGTGGTGGTGTTATCGCTGTCCGGACGTTCTGCTGGACTGCTGGAGAAGGAGGTGCAGCTCCAAAACCAAAAGAAGGTTGCTGGGGTTGAGACGGAGCACTGGTGCTTTCCTGCATACTGCCTGGAGGGAGGTGCTTGATTCGCGCGTTCAGCAAATCCATTCCCTGCTGTGTTGTGACGCCAGTGAAGCGGAAGAACTTGTCCAGGTTTCCATCCGTGCGCGTGTACACTGCGACCAGAGCATTGATCGCACTCTCACGCAGCTCTTTTTCATGCGCGATGACATACTTGCCGACTTCTTTAACACACTTTTTGCCCAAAACTTGGAATCCGTACGTCGTAGCGATGTACTCGATCAAATCAATGCACTCACATCGGCTCTTCATGTTTTTGCAAGCGTTGAAGCACTCCATGAGGTAGTTCACGTACTTCTCGCGGTTGTACACATCAGCGACCAGCTTCATGATGTCTCGAAAGCGCACTCGGAATCTCGGCTTCGACTGACCACTTTCTTGCAGCAAGTATGGAAGGAAAATCGACGCTTCAACGTCGTCAAGCTGGTAGGACATCCCCTTGAGCACTTCAAAAAGCTTCACCAGGAAGTCCAGAAGCTTGGCCAGTGCTTGCACATTGTTGTCGACAATACGCAGCGCGCACCACTTGAAGATCAGATCCAACGCAGCAACAACTTCCTTTGGCTGGTTTGAGGCGCAGGTCATCAAGTCCGTGACAGCTGCCATCATCCCCTTTTCAAGTGTCGGAGCGAACAGCTTCGCGTGCAGCTCTGCAGACAGGAATGGCTTCCACTCCGCCTCGACCTCTGCCTTGCGATTGTTCATCTCAGTGACAGAAGTCGATTCAAAGATCCACTTGTTGTGCAGCCCTTTTGCTAATCGCGTACTCTTTGAGCTGTTCATTTTCAGTAACACCGTTGGTGAAGATTCTCCGTCTTCCGATCCTTCAGATGCCGTGTCTCCTGATCTGAAAGAACTTGGACGCATCAACTGAGAGCGCGCGGTAGCCCCAGCCTTTACAGCGCTTCCTTTTGCTAACCGAGACACTCCCAATCCCACTCTGGTTGGAGTTTCAGGTACTGGTGGAGGTAGTTGAGGTGCAGCTACTTGGGGTGCTGCTGCTGGAGGGGCTACCGCGGCGACACTTTCACTAACTGAGTCACACACTTTCTGGATAAGAGGGCGGAGAGTTCGCATTTGAGCTGGTTTGATGTCACGACAGCCTGAAGTCAGCACCGTGGTTTGTCCAACAGACTTGATCACTTCTGCTAGCACCAATTGAGCTTTCTCTCGAGCTTCCGAAGACTTGTCCATCAAACATTGGACAGTTGGCGCCACCAAGCCGTTCAGATCCAGCTTGTCGCAGTTCTTCAAGTGTTCTGCTGCCCAGCCTAGCAGCTCAGCACGTCCGACAGGATTCAGCAAACCTTCACTGACAGCGGAAAGCAAACTCTCCATGCATGCCGAGGACGTCTGGTTGTTGTGGTGAACCCACTTATGGAGTGCTTCAACTGCCGCCGTTTGCATGGTTTTCTTGTTGTCCGAAACGCCGCTCACGAGACTTGCACCGAGGATCTTCGACATTTTGCCAATATCAGGTCCGACGCATGAAGCAACTACACCAATCACCTGAGCTGCTTTCACCTTCAGATTCGCATTCGAGTCGCTCAATCGTGCTTTCAACGCTCTCAGGACCTCTTGAACTGGTTTTGTGAACTCGATTGCACCTCCAGAAGATTCACAAATACTCTGCACCGAGTCCATCGCGGCAGATCGCTTCTTCCATGCAGCAATATTGTCTTCACATTTCATGTCCGCAAACAACTCTTTCGTCAATTGGCCGCTAATATCAGCACGTCCGAAGAGTGCACCTGGATCAGCTGCCTTCTTAACTCCTCCATCCTCCTCATCCTTCACTTGTCGCTTGACAGACGCCATTGCGCTCGAAGGATCAAATCCAGTCTTCTTGAACTCCGCCTCAACAATCGATGCTAGCGCTGGCTTCCAGCTATCCAGGCTCAGAATTGGCAATAAAGCAGGTCCCAACTGAGAGTACATCACAGCGAGAACAGCAATCGCACTGGTACGAACTTTCGGGTTCGAAGACTCCAAGCCTTGCGCCCCTTTCACGAAATCGATCAGCAGACGCGGACTACATACGGAGATACCGAAATCCTTCACACAATCTGCAAGAACAACCAGCACTTCGATGTGCGCAAGCGGGGCTTTGACGTTCGGCATGTAGTTCAAGAGGCACCCCAACACGTACGAAGGGCCGACAGCCTCACAAAGCTGAAGTAGCATGGTGCGAATAGCTTCAGCAGCTTTGCGATCACTGATTTTATCAGCAGCACTTGGCACGACTTGGCAGACGACTCCGCGCGGAAATTTACTGACAGCGTTCTCAGCAAACGTCCCAACTGCTTGGAACGCACTCTTCAAGACGTTGATGTTGCTGTCCTTGAAGTCCTTCACTTGCTTCGCCATGTATACCGTGAATGCTTCAATTGCTCGCATGTTCATCACGCCACTGTTGTCCTTCGCAAAACTTTCCAGCTGCTCAATCGCAGTCTTCCGCTCCATCCACTTAGCGCTTGCGAAGCCTTCCTGGATTTCACCCCAGTTGTCAATGTTCATTTCCGCAAGAATATCTTCTGCCTCTTCTGGCGCCACAGAAACAGCCATTGGTGTGAAGTCGGTGCTTCCGGAGGAGCCGCCACCACCCGTGCCACTGCCGCCAGTCTTCTTTGCTGCTGGTTTACTTGGTACCTCTGTCGAACTCTTCGTTGCTGCAAGGCGTGACGGTGGGCCTCGAACTGGCGCCTTCTTCAAACCAGGACGCGCTGGTGGAGGCCCAGGAGTATCTTCAACCACGACCTCAGCGGATTTCTTGATTGCAGCTGGAGCAGCCTTCGCACCAGCGGCAGGGGCAGCTTTTGCTGCTCCAGTGATCCCCACGCTTGCCTGAATCGCTTTAAACGAGCGAGGGTTTTTGCGAGACACGTCATCCAACATGTTTTGCAACCATTCTGCGATTTGATCCCCTGCCTTGAGCATCACAATGAACGAATCGAGACCTGCCTTTCGAACGGTTGGGTCAGTATCGTCCATTGCCGCCGCGAAGAATCCACCGAAGTCAAGCATGAGACTCTTGTCGCTTAAGTTGACGTATTTATTCTCAACACAGCGCGTCAGGAAACCGATCGTCTGGACACGCGCCTGCGGAGCTTTGTTCTTCGATGCGTCCAGCGCCAGCTTGATTTCGTCCATCATCATATCAATCGTCAGCGAGTGCTGCAGGAACAAATCGAGGGTGTTGTTGGTCGCGTTCAGCACCACCGACTTCTTGTCCGACAACTTGCGCATGAGCTCAGGATACATCATGCGAGCGTACTGGGTGAAATTCTTGCGCAAGCCATCAGACAGCGCACCGAGAACTTCGATCGACTTGGCGACAATGTTGACATTCGAGTCGTTCGACAGAATCTTCAGCGTGTTCACCAGCTCGTAGTACTCTCCATTCGCAAGCTTTGGCACGGTACCGATCAGATCCAAGACAATCTTCAGTGCTTCGACTTTCTCACTCCATTTTGGCAGATCCAGCTTGGCTTTGAACTCAGTTTTCGGGAGCTTCGCGAGCAAGTCGACAGTCTCTGCAAACTCACGCGGATCAAATGCAGCACCAGCCGACGCAGCTTCAGCACCTGAACCACTCGCAGCACCATCAGCTTTTGGTCCCGCGGCAACAGGTCGCTTGGCTCCGCGCACGAACTTTGTCGGAGCTGCCTGGCCGACGACAATGTCCTTCGTCAGCTCTTCGTACTCGGTTTTCTGTGCTTGTCGGAGATTGGATACAATGTCTTGAACCAGCGCGGGTCCAGTCCACCGATGGATTTCTGCAATCAGGTTCAGCGCAATCGGACGAACGCCATTCACAGTCGATTCACACAGCGCTGGCAATGCAGCTTTCACCGCAGGAAGAGGAACAACGCGAGGCCCAAAGGCCTTGAGCGCATCCAGCATGTTTGACACACACGCAGGCGGCACTTTCGGCTTCTTGTTCTTTGTTCCTTCAATCAGAGCGCCAACAGTGTCTTCCGCAGCACCGGCTTCGATGAACGCCGTCACAACCTCTTCGCAGATCTTCACGACACCTGGACGACTCGAGAAACCTTTGTCTGTGATTCGCTTCATCACGCCCGGGACGATGTTCTTCTGGAAAGGTTCGATGTTCACTGCGTACGCGAGCACCGCTTGGACGCCTGACTCCATCGCACTCGCATTCGCGTCTTCGCACATTTTGCCGAAAAACTCCAAGAAAGGCTCGACGTCGTCATTGCGTGCGCCTCGGTGTTCGCAATGCGCTTTCACATGCTCAAAGCCTTCTTTTCGCAGCTTCCAGTTTTTGTCTGTGATTTTCGCCACGACCTCATCCACAGAAAGGTTGTCAGCCGTCGCTCCACCGGCATCGCCACTACTGCTGGTACTATCGACTGCCGTCGCAACTGCGACAGGCGCTGCTGCAGGCGACATCACTGGTGGCGCCGACGCACTTTCCTGCATGACGACATCCTCGACTTCAACCGTAATGTCCATCGGCTCGGCTGCTACTTTCACCACGGGTGCTGTGCGCTTCAGCGGCGTGCGCGCAGGGAGTGCGGACTTGCGCTGCGCTGGGATCGGTGGCGAGTTCGCGACTGCTTTGCGCTGCGCCGGGATCGGTGGCGAGTTGGCCATGCGCCCCATGGGGGGCGGCGGGGGCAGCGCGTCCGCATCTTCTTCTCCGCCTTCGCCGTCATCGTACGCGATGTTCGACGAGATCGACTTGGAGATGCTCACGAGCATCGCGATGTCCTCGCCCGCGCACAGGCGGCACTTGCAGCTCATGTTGCGCAGGCATTTCTCGTCCATGTTCGCTGTTGTTTGGTGTTTTGTGGCTGATGCAAACGATGGTGGTTGAGCGTTCACGTGGACAGATGGGCACCTTCTGGAGCTTCAGGCGGGTAATCAACAGAGAGAGAGAGAGGGAGGCGCTGGTCGTTCGATGTAGTGGGGCGAGTGGAGAGCAGGGAGTCACGAGGGACAGCGGCGCGCGTCTTCTTCTCCTCTTCTCACTTCTTCTTTCGCCTCAAGTTCTCTAATACTGGGTTGGTTGTTGCCGCGTTTGAATTAGGGAACTGCTGCTGTCTGTTTTTGGCCCCTCTTTCTTCTGTAGCAGTTACGAACCAGAATTTTTTCGTACTTTATTGAATATTTTGATTTAGTTTAGTGCCATGCACTTCAACCAAAAGCTGGTTGGATCCCAAGAAGCCAGCAATAATGTTTGGTGGCACTCAAGTGAGGGGACTATTGCAGTTGGAACATGATCAAAAATGGACAATTATCAGGTAGGACGCACATTGAAATTCAAACACAAGCGCGCCAAAACCAACTTGCGAATTGCAAGAAGCCATCGACAGCGGTTCTGGTGATGATGGTGGGAACGCAGGCCGCGCTCTACGTCGACCAACCGCGAGACGAAGGCGCTGTTGTTGTTGCTGCTGCTGCACAGGCTCAGCCCGTCTCGCTTGGCGCTGCAGGCTCTGCTACAACGCGCGTACGTCTGCCTGCCTGCCTGTCTTTTGCTCTCTTGCACACATTGGCGGCTCTTTGCCGCGGGGGGATGTACTGAACAGTTGACTGACTGGCGAATATTCTGCTGTTGCTACATGTAGATTTCCTGTGCTCTGTGACGAGGTTCAGACGGAAGAGGATGCGCGAAGGGGCGACGAGTGGGGTGTCGTGCTGCGCGTGTTGGAGCAGTTCTACGAGGTATGACCTCGCTTTTAGAAGATACACATGTGAACGAGCACTCAACCATCAGTGACCTGATTGTGATACGAATGCAACAGGTAGATGTCGCTTGGAATCGGTAAAGCAAGCTGCCGTCACTTAGGAGCCTCACAGATGACGACATCCTTCCAGAGAACCCACCGCTGATCTGACTGCTCGAGTTCACGCTCGGCGCGGTCGTGCAGTGTGAAGGGAAAGCCGCTTTCGTACGTGACATTATGACCATGAGCGACGCTGTGCAAGTCGACTTGATGGCCATTGAGAAAGTGATGGTCTTGCAGAGCAGCAGTCATGTGGACAACGCGCCTGCCGATAACGAAGAAGCGAGTGAATCTTCAAGCCCGCGTTCTCCTCGTGATGCTCCGTCCGATCCAAGTCTTGACGCACCACGGAAGCTACCATCTGCTCAACCAGAGCCCATGAGCAACAGCAGGGAGAATCCATCGCCTAGGCCACATTCACCACTTCATCTTTCACGAAATGCGGAATTGGAGCGAGCAAAACGCGAAAACGAGTTCCTCAAAGACGAAAACGTTAGTGCCCATGTTAACGCTCGTGCCTTGATGGAGCATGCATTGCTCTCTATTGTCAGCAGCTCATCAAACTCACTTGTACTCATGTAGATTCACATGAATCGAGAGCTCCAAGACACAGTAACCAAGCTTCGGCAACAGGAAGCAGACAACCACACCCTCGTGGAAACGATTCAGCAACTCAAGCTTCAATTAGAGGTTGACGTCTTGAAAAGAGAACGTTCGGTGTGAACGACGTATGATGAGCGAATTCTTATCTTGGAGCGGGATCTCGAGACTTCAATTGCAGAATTTCATGCGAAAACCGCGATCACCAATGAGGTTAGCGGATTGAGAGATGAAGTTGATTTGCTTCGACCAGTCGCAGAGAAAGTGGCGAAAATGGAGGCAGCGGTGGCAAAGTACAAAGTGAAGATCGAGGAGCTGGTGTCGGTCAAAGAGAAGTTTCGGGTGCGTTGCTTGTCTCCTTTGACATGTCAAGGGTTTCAGATGGCTGACAGATCAATGTTTTATGAACAGCGAATTGAAGACGCGAACGCTGAGTTGACCGAGAAGAACTTGTCGCTGGAAGCACAGCTTTCGAAGGCTGCGTCATTACAGCGGAAGCTCAAAGAAGCGAAAGATGCCAACACAACAGTGGTGAGAGATACTATGCCGAAGGGTGAACGTCTTTGCCAGAAAATTCTGACCTCTGTTGTGATCATGTTCTCAAACCAGGAATTTCGTGTCTCGGAGCTGGAAGCCCTGCTTTCGCGGCAGGAGAGCGAGTTGACGCGCATGCGCAGTGACTGGGAGGCATTTCAAAATTCACTCCGTGAAGTAAATGCGTTAAACGTGCAGCTTCAGAAAACCGTGGACCAACAGCTTGACGCAGATAAATTGGGCGACATATTCACTCCATCAGCAGATGCGCTTGCTGGCGGTATCAGCGAGTTCAACCCTCAATTGATGCAGAAATTGGCACGGCTGGAGTTTGAGAACCAAGAGCTGTGAAAGCAAGTCAACGGTGAAACATCTGAGCGAATCGATGGACTCCTGGACGAAATCGACGATTTGGCAAAGCTCAAGAAATCGTTCGAAGCTCGATACTTTGATACAGAGCAGAAGCTGCAGCGGAAACGCGAGGAGTTTGACCAGGCGATGGAGCAAATTGCTGTGCTTGATGAGACTTTGTCATCGCTGCAAAGTGCCATGAGCGACATGACCGAAAACCGCAACAAGCTGAGCAAAGGGTTAGAAGAAGGGAACAGGAGGAGCACTATGCTTTAGGAAGACGTGGACGCACACGAAGTGGAACGACGGATTGCTTTCGAAGAACAATGTCGACTCGAAGATTTGCTACAGGAGTATGAGTCGAGATGCTCCGACCAAGCTCAGACAATCACATCTCGAGATGCAGCAATGCAGGTGTTGCAGGATTCCTTGAATCGCTCCGAGGCACAATCTGAAGAGCTGGGATTACAACTTCCCAATCGCAATCAGTGCATTCAAGAACTGGAAGTGCACAAATTTAACTTGGAAGCCCAAGTCCAGCTGTTGGAAAGCGCGAAAGCAAGTCTTTCGACTGAGAACGAAGGGTTGGAAGTCCAAGTTTCGGGGCTGCTTGCGTTGGTGGCAAAGACGCAGGACAAGTTGTCGAACCGAGGTGATGAGCTTGCAGCGATGACAGCTTTATTTAGGTAAAGTTTCGAAGCGAAAGAAGAGCTGGGAGACCTACTGAAAAATACACGTGACTCCAGTGCGATGAAGCTTGATCTCTTGCTTCGTCAAAAAGATGAAGAGATCCAGCTGATGAAGAACAAGTACGATGATCTTCTGAGCGATGAGCGATCAGAACAGCAACGCCTCATCGAGGAGCACCATAAGAAAGTATCTGCTCTGGAATCAGCTCACAGCGACAGCTTATCCCACATGACAGAAGTTATCAGTGCGAAAGCAACTCAAATCGAGGAGCTGAAGTCAAGAATGCAAGAAATGGGTGACACTCATTCAAACACCACAGCCGCGATGAAAGCCGAGTTTCTCGAGGAAAGAAAACTGCTCGAGGAATTAAACCACGCACTTCAAGCGGAGATGGACCAGTACATGGAGCAGCACAGCGTTTCGAATGCCTATCGGGACACCAAAGAGTCCGAGCTCGCCCACAGGATATTGAGCTTGGAGATTGCACTATCCGAAGAGATAGCCAATTCATCTGAGCAAAGCCAGATCCTCAACGCCCACATCCGACAGCTAGAAGAATCGATGAAGGCGATGCGCATGTTTTCAGACGAGCAAGAGACAAAACTCAAAGCGACGATCAAGAGCCAGCTGAATTCCAACCACCACCTGATCGAGACAAACCAAGTGCTAAAGAACGAACTGAAGCGGAAAGCAACAGCGTCGCGCAGCTTGAAAACACGGTCACGCGGCTCGAATCGAAGGTACTTCTTCTCGAGAAGGAGCGAGTCCACATCTCAAACCAAGAAGAGCGAAAGCGAGCAGACGTCTTTCTCATGGCAGTTGAACACTCAAGTTGGTCTCGTCATCACAGAGCTCGAGAAACTGCAGAAGGAACACAAAGAGCTGCGACAACGGGTAAACTCGTACTAGTGCCATCACAACAGCTCTGATAATAATAATGGGAGCGTGGACAACACCAAAAAGTACTGCCTCGACCGCATCCGACAACTCGAGTAAGTGAAGCAGCAAGAAGAAGACAAGCGGCGAGAGCTGTTGCTTGTGAACGCAAAGCTCATCCAAGAACAGAAGCAGTTTCAGACCAAGAATGCGGTCATGCTGAACGAATTGCAGTAACTGAGAGAGAAGATGAGCAGCTGGTTTCTCCGGGACGAGCGGCGCAGAAAGGAAGAGGAAGTCATGCGATGCAAACTGCAAACTTTGGAGACAAAGTATCATGCGCTGGTTGTAACAAATCAGACGACAGAGCGAGCTCAGGCGAGTTCGACCACCGTTACTACCGCCAGCAGCAGCAATAGTGATTCCCAAGATGTTGGTGGCGGCCGTGTCGAAGAGCGCACTGTGAGCGACAAGATCGACGCACAATCCAGCAACCACCCACTAACAACCACTGACAAGGAACACATCAAACAAGTGAAGTTTTCCGAAGAAGATCAGATTGATGAAAATCTGTCGCCGAATATCAGCGTCAACCGAAAGCGCAGGTTTGGAGAAGATGGTGCGGTCAAAGCAGCGACAGGAGCAGAAGCGCAAGCCTCAAAGGCAGACGCGAGCGGCCTTTCCTCGTCCGAGGCAACCATGAAAGTACCTAACACCACTGCTTCTGCGCACCAGGCAAGTGCAAAACGTCGGATGTCGCTCTACATAACGAGCCACCTGCAATCCAACCCACTTCCTGTTGACGAAGAGAAACCCTCCGAGTGTCAGCAGCAGTGATAACCTCACAAATGTACAATACTTTGCACACTTTGTTATTGCTGTCGCAGCTGTACACGTTGTCTGCCAGCAAGTTAGCGACGAACCAAGACGAGAAAGCACGGAGCCATATCGTGCGGTTATGGTGCAGTATATTCATTGCTAGGTAACAAAATGCATTCTAATCTACACTTGAGAGGTATCTAAATCGAAGTCAATGGTGGCGCTAAGGCGACTCGGGTACCTTTGGAGTGGACAGCGCCGTCGGTGGTTTGGTTGGTTGGTGGGTTTATCCTCGCCTAGAGCTGCTTTGGACTCGACACGCTCCATTCCTGTCATTCGATAGACAGTACACATAGATTTTGTAAGACCTCTTGAGCTTCTACGTCCCAGGTGTCGACCATCGACGTCCAAAAGCTGAACAATACTCACCGGCACAAGCAAGCCGATGTCCTGGACGTCCCAGGCGAGGAACTTGGAGAGTCCGACGACAGCCACGACGCTCTGGCACATGTGGCTGGTCGCGACATCCCCAGCTTGGATCGTGGACGAGAACATCCTTGTTTGTTGTTGAATGTCGTGGGTGGAGCTCTTGGGGTTTTTGGACGTGGTTTGGAGGAAGCAAATTGGGGAGTGAGAACATTGAGGCAAGCTCTGGGTCAGTCAATTGTGGCAATCAAAGAGGGGCGGACTGGAGATCAAAGGAGAGTGGACACCCTTCTAGGTTGATACTGTACAGATAAACACGAAGCGCAAAACCCACACATAACGGAAGGCCCACCAAATCAACCCTTTTTTTGACAAAGTGATTTTCTACCACGAATTTAAAACATATTTTTAGCCAATCAGGTTCAAACAGTGATCGTTGGACGTCGGAGGCAGCTGAATGGCGTGAATTCAGTGAATTTGCGTCATTCAGATTCTGCCATGAAGAGACGTAAGACGTGCACGCTCAAGGAGAAGCTCGAGAGCCTGAGCCAACGCAAAGCAGCGGCGAAGTACGGCGTGCCTAGGCGCAACATGCGCGAGTGGAAGGCGATTGAGAGCCAGCTTCGCGGCTTCACCGACTCGGCTCTCAAGAAGTCGTTCACGAAGGGACGCAAGGAGATCATCCCGTTCTCGCAGCAGCTCCACACGTTTGTTGCAGTTTTTAGGAACGAGGACACTAATCACCTACATTAGACGCAATTTCTCCGAGTGGCTCGCTGAGTACCTTGCCAGCTCTGGCAAGAAATCCAAGACGACCG
>JAASGK010001026.1:0-13054 GCA_023334195.1 Globisporangium emineosum
CCCCCCCCCCCCCCCCCCACATCCGTTAAACTAGAGCGCCAGAGTCAGCGAAGCTTGGGGAACTGAGACTAGAATGATATTGCTCATGACGTTCTGGTCTGAGGAGTGTGTGTGTGCGCGTGAGTGCGTTGCTCAGAAATGCGATACGAAAGAGAAACCCGAATTAGGACCAAATCTTTCACGAGGTCTGGCCGCTGAGTCCGCAGTATCTTTAGCCATTGGCTCGTCCTGAGCGCACTCTGTTGGCTCTGTTAGCGGTGGAGGAGCCACTTCAGTTTGGCATCCGAAGCTTCGACCTCAGTCACAAAGAGATAGATAGATCAGAGATCAAGAGAACGAGATGGTACTGCAGAAGGCGCTGAGTTTCATGGCGAGCATCACGCCCAAGTCTTTGTCCCCCCAGGACCTGAGCCTTCAGACCCCTAAAGCTGGTGCTGGTGGCGCAGGCCCAGTCATCCAAGCATCCGCCAAGGAAGCCCCTGCAAGACTCGAAAGCGGTAGCAGTAGCAGCAGAGTCGAGCAGCCCAACAAGCGCAACCAGCAAGAGATGGAGCTCGACGACTTTGACGGCGGCCTCGACCACCACGAAGAAGAGGAGAGGACACAGAGCTACGAGAGCGAGGACGAGAGCGAAGCGCGCAGCGACCTCATCGAAATCTCGCTCGAAGAGGAAGGAGATGAGCCCCAGCTCCACCAGAAGGGGCCGTCTCAGACTGCTCCACATGGACACCACCATGCTCACCACCATCACCATGTACGTCACTACCACACTGCGAACGACCTCGATACAATCAACGAGCTCATCGACCTGGCGAAAGACGGCGATCTCTACAACTTCAGACGCGTCTGTGAGTCGCTCTCCAAGCGCAGCGTGAACCCGGACTCGCCAGGATACCTGGGCTGGACGCCGGCGCACTGGGCGGCGCGAGAGGGCCACGTGCACATCCTCGACTACTTGCTGAACTCTGGGATCAGTCTCGACGCGCTCGACAAGAAAGGCGACTCGCTACTGCACAAGGCGGCCGCGAATGGGCAGTATCGCGCATGCCAGTGGCTGCTCCAGTACGGCTTCAACGTCCAGGCGAAGAACAACAACGGCAAGTCTGCGCTCGACGTGGCCCAAGAGCACCTCGCGATCGCGAAAACTAGTGAAGCCGCGCTCTGTGAAGCCATCCTCGCGCGTGAGAACGCCAACACGTTTTAGAGAAGCAAGCCCACCACCACTTTTAAGTTATAACCAGCCAAATCCACAAGCTTTCATGCATATAAACAGTGGTCTTCCTTACCCATCCTCAAACATGACATGGCAGCTTCCTTCCAACCTTTACCGCTCGACCTTGTTGTCGTTCGAGCTTAAGAGCTTGTCGATTTTCTCAAACTCTTTCTTGAAGCGCGCCTTGACGTTTCTTAAGTCTGGCACCGTGCCGTCGTCCTCGTTGATCGCGATCTTGCGCAAATTGGGCGAGAGCTTGAGCGAGTTGACGCCACCACGGTCGTCGCCCACGAGCACGATCGGGTCCTGCGAGTTGAACGCCACGTGCGTGAGCTTGGCGCGCTTGACGACCTTCTGCTCGCAGAGCGGCTCATTCTTGTTCTCCGCGAGGTCAAACACGTGCACTTTGCCATCGCTCGTGACGGCAGCGAAGACCGTGGACGAGTACGGAGCCCACGCGACATCACCCACGGCATTACCCAAATCGAACGACATGATTGGATCCGGCAGGTTGTGATCCCAGAGCTTGACGGTCCAGTCTGCACTGCATGAGAGGAACGCGCGCTCGTGGAACGGGTTCCAGCGCACACTGTAGACCGCCATATGATGCCCCACGTAGGTTTCCAGGTACTGGCCCGAGTACGCCTTGGAGCACTTGTGCAGCTTGCCTTCTTCCGTGCCGACAACAAAGAGGTGCTCGCTGAAGCGGTTGAAGTCAAAGCAACAGCCACCAGCGAGCCCCGAGAGCGACGACTCCTCCGGGTCATCCTTGGCGGTCGAGACGATCTTGAGCTGCATGACTGGCTCCATCTTGAGCTCGTTCTTGCTCATGATCCAGTTCGCGACGCGTCCGTCGGACGAGATCGAGTAAAAATTGAGCTCCTTTGCAAGGTCCTCTTCCTGCCAGTTGACCTGCCAGACCGGGTCCGTGTGCTTTCCCGTCTTGATCGTCGACGTGTAGATCGGGCGGTTCGCCTTGTTGCGCACGTCGTAGACGATCACCGTACCGTCGTAGCACCCGACCGCGAGCAATGCAGCGTGCTGTGGGTGGAAGTCCAGACACATGACGCCAGACTCGGTCGTGAACGTGAACTCCGGGTGAGACGAGTTCTTGAGCGAGAAGCAGCACACGACGCCCGTGCCCTGCTTGAGAAAGTCGTACGAGCCGTAGCCGATCGCAAAGAGGTCGGAGAACCGAGGGTTCCAGCACACTGCGGTGACCTGCTTTTTCTTGGCTCGCTCGCTGGAAAAGCGCCACAGCGGCAGTAAAGAGCCTTCCCCTTCGCGAAACTGGTCGCTCGCGTCTTCCCAGTACTTGAAGTCGTGGAATATCTCGTCGTCCGCGTTCTGGTTCACCATGCGCTCGATGATGCGCAGCGTCTTGCCCATCGCGGCAGAGTGCACCATGTCGTCGCCTTTACTGCCACCACCATTTCCACCCGCTCCTCCGCCGTTACCACTGCTGCTTGTCGCCGCCGCCGCGACCATGATCTCCGCGCCGTCTTTTTCGTCTTTTTCTTTCTTCTGTGCCACTTTCTGCAGCTGGATCTGCTCGCGCTGGTGCTGCTCGTACGCGTCCATGAACGTGTCGTAGATCTCCCACTGCGTGACGGTGGCCATGAAGCTCACGACCGGCGGCGGCTCGGTCTCGACAGATCGCTGTCGAAGCGGGTTTGTGTACGTCTGCGCTGCGCGCTCGCTGTAGTTGAACTGGTTCTTGCCCGACTCGAACTGGAGCGAGGCCTCATCGATCTTCTCGCCCTTTGCCTCAGCCTCTTCTTTCGCTTGCTTGATCGCGATCTCGCGTGCCTCTTTCTCTTCCTCCGCGCGCTTCTGGTCGAACGCCGCCTGGGTCTTGGCGTCCTCCGACTCCTTGTGGATCATGCTGCCGTCAGCACACAAGTGCACGTACAAATGGTCGCCGGGGCCCGGGGGATCCACTTTGTACGTGCGCTCCTTGTAGTTGTACTTGGTGATGTTGTTGGGCACGTTCGGGTCGTTCGCAGTGAGCACGCGCGAGAACTCTTCCTTGAGCTCGGCCTCCGAGAGCTTGAGCTGGTTGTCCGGTACGACCACTTTCTTGACCTATATAGACAAACAGAGATATAAAGACATCATACACACATAACACCAGTATCAAACAGCGCAGCGTGCATCGTACTCATTTTCGTAAAGCACAGCAGAGCCAATAGAAAAGTATGCGTACAGGCTCATGGTAGGCGTCCATCTCGTCGTTGTCCTGGCCAGAGCCTGAGGCACCACCATCTGCACGCGCGTGGTCCTTGTCGCCGCCGTCGCCGCCCAGCGCCTTGCTCGGGTCCTTGAGCTTCTTCTTGAGGGGCGACGTGGCCGCAGCCGCGACGGATTTCTTGGGCGGCATCGCGCGTGTGCTATATAGTCAGTCGCTGCTGTTGCTGCTGCTACGCGAAATCACGAATGCGGATCCGATCAAAATGGCGAATATAATAATTATTGGCGCGTCTTTTCAACGTGACCTTTCAGGATCACCGTGTGGGCCACACTGTGTGGCCCAGGTTGAAGTCGACCACACTAAAATACAAGCGTAACCCAACGTACCCTACCGCTCACTATTGAAGATTGTACAGTACTCAGGCTTCAACACCTCTTCAAGTCGATAGCACTTTTGACAGGTTTGATTTGCATTTTTTGTTGCGCGCGGCTTTTGGATCAGAAAGAGCGATGGTGTTCCGCCTGGAAGAAGCGATCGCAGCGGTCGCAGCGCCAGACGTCGCGGGCGATCCCAGCTGCAGTGATGACCAGCTGCGCGTGTGCACAGCGCTCTTCGACGGCAGCCGCTACTTCATGTACGCGACCGGCGCGCTCGTCGTGGTGCTCGTGGAGAACCAGGAGGCCGCAAACCCGCAGAACTCGCGCAGCGAAGCAAAGCGTACGTCGCAGTTCGACCTCTGGCAGATATGGACAGGCGACGACGCAATCCGCTGCATCCGCTTCAACAGCACACGGAAAGCGGCGCGCGGTGCGATTGCGCTCTGCGTCGACGAAGGGCGTGGCGTGCTGCTGATGCCGTGTGGTGGTGGTGGTGGTGGTGGTGGTGGCGTTGGCGGATCAAGCGGCGCTGGGGTAGGTGTGGGGGTTGGATCCGTTGCATCAACTGGAGGTGCAGCAGTGGCAGCAGACGACGCTTTCAGTCTAGGGATCAGTTTGGTCGGCTCAAGGCACGCGGGCGATGTGAGCAGCGACTACGCGAAAGTGCATCTGAATCTGCAGCTGACAACCTGGCGCGAGAGCGTGCGCTGGAAGAGCGAGGACCGGCTTATGGATCGTCTCGAGTGGGTGGAGAGCGGTGCAGAAGATCTGTTTTTAGTAGGCGCCGGCGAGAAGATCACAATTTGGAAGGTTATTGATGACGCGGTGCAGGTGTATCTTCAGCGGAGTTTCTCGCTGCGCTGTGGACCAGACCAGAGCGTGAGCCATTTCGATGCGACGAGCGGCGGCCGGTTCCTCGCGACGGCAGGCAAGCACGACCGCATCGTCAAAGTGTGGAACTTAAACGAGCTCGACCATGACGGCACGCCAATCTGTCTTTTCCTCGCACATCAGAGGGCGCTCGAGCGCCTGCAGTGGTCGAAAGACACGCACACGTTCAAGATGCACAGCCAGCAATCAGCGACGGCGGGCGCCATCGCTGCCACCAGCTCAGTACACTGTGAGATGCTGTTCACGCTCGACAAAGCCGGGAATGTATCGATCTGGAGGGAGAATGTAGCGTCAACAGTTCGCTCGTTCGTATTGTGGAAGATTTTCAATGGTCAAGACTACCTGCTCCAGCCCGACTCGGAGCGCTTCTTCTTTGACGCAGACCGTGATGCGAATGCAACGATCCGCACATTCGGTCTTGTGAACCACTCGTGGGCTCGGCCGATCCCGAGCACGCTCACTGCGATCGCGGACGCTATGTTAGATGAATCGAACGTGCTGTCTGCGCTCTCAATGTTCCATTACGGATACAGCAGCCTCGAGGACGCCCGCCGCAGTGAGCTCTACAGTCAGCGCATGTACGGTATCACAAAGATGAACTCAAAGTTGCTTGGTGACAAGTGCGGTGCAACTGCAGATACCCATGCCGGGGAGACGTTCATATGTGGCAACACGACGCTAAGCAAGACCTTTGCAGTCTACTTGCTGTATGGTGTCCATGACAATGGCGATCTTTGTCTCTTTCGCACAGAGTTCATTCCGTTCTCGGTAAGGATTTGACTTGAAGGCTTCGCTCACTATTGTGTACAACGTGCTGAGGCTCTCTTCTCTATGTTTGTGGATGTGCACAGGGTGTGACGCCACGAGTGTCGCTGTTGCTTATCTTCAACGGTCTTCGAGCGCAACTCGTCGACGCCAACATCATCAGTATTTGCTCGTCGGACTACAAAGGTGTGCTTCCTTTTTGTATCTTGGTATTGTGTCAAATGGGTCCTAATGGTTTGTTGTATTTGAAATGTCTCTCACTCAGATCGAGAGAATGGGAGCCCAACATTTGTGATTGAGATCGTGTTCCAGTCACAAATGGTCGAAACATCCCTGAAAGTCGCGCGTTTGAAGCTGCAGGCAGATAGCTCTTCGTTTGGCGGTGGAGGGGGTAGAGGCAATCGAGGCTCGGTCTGCTACTCAGTACAAAGTTGTGAGGTTGGCGATCTGTGCAACTGTGTGTTTGGCGCGAAGCAGCAAGATGGAACAGCGATTTCGCTCGGGATCTCCAAAGTTCGCGCCTCCAGCCGATCGTCGCAGATCAATGCTGGTGGACTGCCGCTGAAAGTTGCAGTCTCAAATATCGACAACCGACTGGATATTTTCCGCCCAAGCGCATCGCTTCGAAACCTTCAGGTCGTTTGCAGACCCCATCCTACTGCAGCTATGAGTGCTGCAACACATGCGACTTGCTTTGAAGAGCAAAGTGTACTGTTCTTCTTTGCTGGCGGAAAACTGCATGCGGCGACGACTGCAAACGACTTCCAGCAGAGTGCGACACCGTCGTCAATAGCAACACCTCCACTACCCTTGTTGGGAGGTAACAACATGAGAAGTGGATCGTTGCGGAGTGGATCGCCCACTGCGACGAATGCGACAGTTTGCTTCGAAGATTCTGACGAAGATCCTGCGGAGCTCAAAGATCTGGTTGTTTTGCGGGTTTCAGAATCCCAGAAGCTGGACTGGTCCTCCGCGCCTTCGATGTTCACCAGCTTTACAGCACCACAATCAACACGCCCATCAAAGGACTATTGCGTAGTGATTGGTCTGAAACAAAGTGGTACAGAACTCGTGGTCTGGGTGTTTTCGTTCGAACCACTGGCACCGGCGCTGCCAGTGGTGAACGATGGCGACGATGAGTTGGGCTTGGCGAGTCCACCGTCTCCCACTTCGTCTTCTTCCATCTCGATGAAGCTCTTCCGGAAGACTCAAGTCGCAATTCCGCAGAACAAGAAGCTCGCGAGTGTCTCCAGTGTCCCATCGCTTCAGTCATTCGAGGTAGTGCTTGGTACGATGGATACACACTTCAGCTTTGATCTGTGGATGTTCGTGGATTTGGACGACCTCACTGAAGTCAAGAGCGTCCAGAGTACAAATGTCGCGGAGCTGATCAAGAAATATTCAACATCTGAGAGGCCGAAGGACAGTATGAATTTCAACATTGTCGAAGACCAATTCATCTTCAAGGAGTTCACATTGAGTACATGTGGACGAGTCGCTGTGCTCTTCGAGAAGGACGATGAAAAGAATGACACGCAGATTTTCCAGCAGACAGCAAAAACTGCTGTAATGGATGCCCAAATTTGCATTCTGCAGTGCTTTGAAAGCTGTTGCGAAGGGATTGTGACGATTGAACAGAAGAAGCTTGGATCGATTGTCTCTCTCGAGTGGACGCCACCCGTCACAGCGGAACGAGATTGTGAGCTGCTCTTTTTGTCGACGACGACCATCGGTATGATCAAATTTGACGCGTCTGCGCCGATCAACAAGTGGTACATTGCGTGGTCATCGAGCCGCTTTAGTGTCAAGCCCCAAAAGATTTCGTCGCTGACCAGCTATCCGCATGCACTGCTAGCGTTGGGATCGAGTATCGCGAGTATCAACCTGCACGATTTGAGTGGAGTGGTATCCACGAACTCTGCTTCGGGAACACACGGAGGCTTGCCATTTCGGATATCGCAGGCAATTGGTTCGCGACAAAAGCCGGTGTTGAATTCTGGATCGTCACCACCTAACGCTTTCCCAGTGTACCACCCTGTGACACTGATGTTTCTGCTGCAGCGAGGCTCGTTCAGAAGTCTTGAAAAGGTACTTGAGCACGTGAAAGAGTCGATTGTCGAGCATGAAAAGACCTGCTATCTTCGCATGATGGAGGACGCGCAATTGAAAGAGCTGCCACTGCTCTCGCTTACAAAGCTGCTTGGGCAATCAGCAGATACTGGCGAAGAAGGTGCAAGTGAGGAACGATCAGCAACGTATCTGAGTGGGAAGCAGGCAAAGCAGTCGTCCGGCTATGGATCGAGCTATTCTTCATCTTCTGCGGCTGCTCCCGCTCGGGCGAGTGACTTGTTCTCAATGGACTATCGCTCAACCCGCAACTCGGATCGTGCAGAGATGCTGTTTGCCCCACGATTGTCTGCGCTTTCCAGCTCCACAGATTCAGTGGTTGCTGAACAAGCAACTGTCGCCATCACCAGTTCATCACTGGAAGGAACTGCGTTACCTCTGTTCTTTAGTGAGCACAAAAACCTGCTGACATTTATGACACCACAAGAAAGCGACGTTTTTATGGGGATCATGAATGGGATCAAGAAAACGGTCGCTTGGGAACGCGATGTCAGCAGAAAGAAAGACGGAGCAGCGCTTCGATTCCAAGCGAGTCTCCTGTGGCCACTGGAACAAGAAGGAGATGCCGACAACAGCGGTGCGGGCTCGAAGAGCAATACAAACACAATAGCAGTGAGTGATGCCAGTCCAGATGAGGGTGATGAAGGAGAATCGGCAGAAGCCAAGAAGAGGGCTGTCGGGATTTGCTCGGAGCAGGTGGTGTGGGGAGCGATCACAGACTTTCAAGACGAGCTTCTTCAGGAGTGTTTCCCCACACCAGTGATGACGTGGAAAGAAATGAAGCAACTGCGGCTGCCATTCTGGATCAAGAGCGTCTCGAAGCTACAGCAGTACACTGAAAAAGCTGCGCAGACAGAGTACGCGTCGACCCACGACCCGTTCCACGTCGCATTGTTCTACGTGCTGCTGGGCAAGACCAAGCTGCTCGCGAGTTTGTTCAAGATGAGCAACGAGAGCCGCATTTACGAGCTGTTGAGTAACGATTTCTCTGACCCGCGCTGGAAAAACGCGGCGATCAAGAATGCGTACGTGCTGAAGGCAAAGCGCCGCTACGAGCTCTCCACCGCGTTCTTTCTACTTGGTGGGAAAGTGCAAGAAGCGATGGCTGTCGCAGAGCATGCGGACCGGACGCTTGTGCTTTCGTTTCTGATCGCACGACTGTCAGAGAAGTGGGACCTCGGTGGAGAAAGTGGTGATTCCAACAGCGCCGGGATGAGCGACTTTGGACAATTTTCATTCAGCGGTTTGAGCAACAACATGCGTTCATTTGGTGGTATCACTTCATCAGCATCATCTGAACACAGTGGCGGCGATGATTCCTCGTCTGGATGCAAGGGCGTGTGTATAGAGTTCCTGAAAACGACAGTGTGGTCGAAGGCGAAGGAGTGCGGAGATATCTACATGAGCTTTCTCGTGAAATACTTTCTGGGCGAGACGCTCAATGGGATTCAATGTCTGCTGTCTGTGCCATCGATCGAAATGTACTGCATGTTTGGCACCTGTGGTCAGGCGTACGCATACCCGTACACACTCTACTGGCGCGCATTTGGTCAAAGCATGCTCGGTGCGTGTGAGATTGTCCAATTTCTTCAAAATACGATCTCTCCGCTGAAAATCGCACTCAAGTCGCAGATAGTGAACCTCCAGACGCTTGCGCTGGGCCGACTACAGGGCATGGGTCTCAACACTGTTGCGCTCGTGCAGCAGCGCGACTTTGCCAAGTTCTTCGTGCAGTTTTGCCGAGATAAGCCGACAAGAAGCAATTCAGAAGTAGCAGGGTTCTTGGCGAGCCGCCATCGCATCCTTGTCGCGGCACTAGGATCTCAGGTGGACAATCTGTACACAGCGTTCCTGATTCGTATCCGACAGTCGATGATGGGGAAACCCATTACCGCATCTTCTACAAATGGATTAGCTGACCTGGAAGTCGCAATCAACGACGAGATCCAGTGTGTGGTCACGCGAGCCGGTGACTTCGTACTGGAGAATGTGCTGGAGACTGCAAATTCGTATGTGGAGGGCATTTTGCGCAGCTCGGTCGTCCAGTCGCTCGTGCATTCCTGTCGCCTAGCGGGCTTGGATTTTCTAGTCGCTGGCTGGAACAGTTTGCCCAATGCGCAAGATAGTGGGGTTGTACTCCCGCAGTTTACGAGCCCGCTGCCACACTTCATTGAGCTGATCACCGAGGGTATTTCGCTTGTGGCGTTGGGGGATTTGGTGGCTTCGTCAACAGACCAGCAGTACACTCGAAGAGTGGACCAAACGTGCTCACAGCTGCTCTCTGCCGCGTCACGATTGCTGCTCTGGCTCAGCTACTACTACTCTAAGCCGTCTGAGCAGCGCACATGCATGGGAAGCAGCGAGTATGTGCGCGTCGCCGCTGCCGCGATCTACAGTGTGATCTGTGTATGCTCTCGGTACATTCGAAGCCCGTGCTGTCTGTATCGATCTATCGGTATCATCTTCCCTCACAAAGATTCGCTGCCCAGAAAAGCGATGGAAGAGCTGAGAGAGATCGCGCTCTCAGATGTCTGCGAATACTGCGCCGACGCGAATCGGGCTCAGAAAGCGAAGAATGCTTCGGGTAGTAGCGTGTCGTCTCTCCAACAGGATATCCCCATCCTATACCAGGTCGTCGAGATGCTTCAGGACGAACTCGACCATTTCGTTGCTGAGGTGAAGACAAATCGCCTGCAGCTCTCAAGCACCGGATCGTCACCCTTTTTTACGTACTGTCAGTACTGGACGCTCGTGCTGATGATGGTATCAAGCGGCATGCCGGCTCACGTTGCAAAGATCGCCGTCGAGGGAGCAAATCCGATCAGCGATTCCACTGTTGCCGCAAAGAAACTTGTGCAGGCGTGGTCGACGTACAACTCGAAATTGTCCAAATATGCAGCCAGGAAGCTACTTTGCGACCTCACCGAGCTCTTCTTTCGTCCGCTTGAAGTCGTGCCAATGAGTTCGACTTCTGTTGGTGGAGGAGACACAAGTAACAAAGGAGCTAGTCTATCAAGCCCGTCTACTTCGGGATCGTCCTCACCAACGAAGAAGGAGAGTACAGCTGCCTCTGCTGCTGCTGCCCGCGATACGCGGAGACTGCTTGGGTGTGCGTGCACGCGCTGTCCGTGGTTGCTCATTCTCAAGATGTTCACCGAGAAAGACGAATTCCTCTTGCGACTGAATGCGCAGCTCGAGTGCTGCAGCGAGAAGATCAAGGACGAGATCAGCTGGGGTCACCTCCCAGACTTCCCATCCAAGAAGTCGATACTGACACGGTCGCAGAAGATTCTGCTCTCTAATGCTGCAGGTAACAAAGGGCTGGGGACGCCCCGCGCAGCAGACTTGGTCGATCTTTTCGAAAAGCGAATGCAGCAACAGACCCACGCGCCAGTGATTCTGAACACAAGCTGTACCTACCGAAGTGAAGTGTCGATCAAGAGCATGTGCTTCAATCGAGCGACAGACACTGCCGAGATGGTGCTCTGCAGCAGCAAAGGGATCTGTCGAACAGGCTGTACAGACTACTCAGATGGGAGCAAATTCCAGTTCAAAGGCATGTACGCAAACCCACAAGCCTCGTTCTTCTCGGACGTGAACCACCCGATGCCGCCAGCGATGCGACGGAAAACAACAGCAGAGAACGTTGGCAGCAACTCTTCTGATCTAACTGCTGCACTTGGACCACCACTGTCAATCGGAAGCCGGATGCTCGCTGGATCGCCATCATCGTCATCCTTACTTTCTGGCGGCGCGGCAGCAGCAGCGGACGCGAAAGTGCCGAGTTTCAAGCCAACTGCGGTCGAGTCGCATCCGTTCCTGCCGCTCTTCACCTCGGGAAACCAGAAGGGCAAGGTGCATTTGTGGTCGTACGACAGTTTGAGCGCGGTGTGCGCTTTCCGAATGGACGAGGTCGTGGCAGTAAGTGTTGTTTTGTGTTGTCCTATGTTATTGGAGAGACAGCTCTTCTTCGGTGCACTAACTACAACTGTGTCTTCTTTGGATTCCTGCTGCAGCCATACCCATCGAGTCCGTCGCTTTCGTCAAGACGGGATATCAAGAAAATCAAATTCGACAACCTGGGCCAGCAGGTTAGTGATGAAGAGCATGTGTTTGCGTTGTGAACGGGCGTTAATGTGGGCTAACGCTCCTCCGTTGTTGTGAATCTGGTAGATGGGAGCGGTGGATACTCTTGGACGATTGTTCATGTGGAAATTCAGCAACTTGGACCGCGAGACCTGTTATCGACAGATCGAGGTATAGATTTTGGGAATTCTACTGCTAAAACAAGCGGCTGATATGGTATCTCACTAACTTTTCTCACCTTGGAAACATGATTGACAGTGTCATGACAAAGGAGCAAAGGCACTGACGTTTATTAATTCTGGAAGCTGCTTGGCAACTGTGGGGAGCTCCACCGAGTACGTAATTGTGTGCTCATTTATATGATGCTCTGACAAAAGATTGTTGATTACTGAACAAGAAGCGTCGTGCAAACAGGAAGCGAAGCGTTTGCATGTGGGACCTGCTGCTTCCCAGCTCCAAGGCACTGATCGCTTCTCCGGTGTGCCACCCAGCAGGGGCGGCGTCCGTGGCGTTTTCGTCGACGCACCAGCTCTTGATCTCTGGTGGCGAGGGCGGCTCGATCAGCGTATTTGACGTGCGGCAGCGGCGTGTGCTGCACACGATCTCGAATGCGCACGAGACAGCTATCACGACGCTGGAGCTCCACCCGAGCGGTCACTGCGTGCTCTCGGGGTCAGCGAGCGGTGACGTCAAGATCTGGTCGCTACCCATTTTCCGCGAAGTGACGTCGATCAGTAAAGTCCACTCCAAGCCGTCTTTCCTCGGCGACGCGGCGTCAAACATTCTAGGTGACGCTGCATCGAACATGGCGATCAATGTGGTATGTGCCTGTGGTAATATCTGGTTTGTGGATTTTGTTTTTATTGTGAACTCATTAAAGTTGCTGTCGTGTACTACTACGAGCAGACCAATTCGTCGTGGGGTGTGACGGACGCCGTCGCGACCGACGACTATTTCTTCACGAGCGGCACGGACGGATCAGTCCAGCGCATGAAAGTGCCATCGCTCAGCAAGCTCTTCTAGTCTAGAGAGAGAAAGAGCATCAATAGGTGTTCAACAGAGCATTGCGCAGCTGCCAGTAACTCAGAAAGACAAACGAAATGTAGCCATCTCTACTGAATGTGGCCTCGATGTATTCTTTGTGGCACTGTGCAGGGGAAATGTCGTCTGAATGTGACGCGAAGGTCGTCTGAGCAGCAGTTTGAAAATTGCGCGCTTTCCCGCCAACTTGCTCTTCACAGTGATTGGCGGAATCCTAAATCCTCCGCCAATCACCATGCGAGATTGCTTGAGTGGGTTTGTAACTGGTGTTTGCTGCTGGACGCCACTGCCGCCGCTCACCCGACCTCCTCCCTCACATTCGAATTCGCTTCGTCACCACAACCACCACCACCACCCCAACAA